>CAIGRB010080140.1:0-32772 GCA_903798255.1 Fraxinus quadrangulata | reverse complement strand
TAAAGTTTTGGAGAAAAAGATGAATTGGGGTGGGGTAAAAAATAAAGTTTTAAAGGTTTGAGATTGTGGGTGGTACATAAAAAAATTGGTATAATTTGTAAAAGAATAAAAAGTTTGGATACTAAAATTACAATTATTACTTTTTAATTTTAACATATTTACTGTTTTTAAAGAGAAATTTAACGGTATTGGGATTTTTTGCACAATGCTTCAAATATGAGGTTTTTTGCGATTTCCAATAAGCATGGGGTACATCGCAAATGAAAATATTTTTAGAGAATTTTTTTGCTATTAATCCATTTTTAGGTGTTTAAATCCATCAGCAGCAAAAAAGTCTTTCCATGATATAGCTCTCCCTTACATTGTTTTCAAGCACCAATTTTCAAACCAGTCCTCAACGTTAAATTCATATAAATAATAGACTAGTGGAGTTTGCTTAAATTCGTTACAAGTGTCTCCTCCCCTTTTCAAATTTATGGAAAATCCACCATATGAACTTTGAAGTGCGGAACCCCATTTTCTTTCATTCTCTCAGCAAATTCTTATTAAGCCCCTATTTGACACACAGTAAAATTTTCATTCACATTTTTTTACTCGTTTTCAACCACACATTTTTTAATAAAATAATATTTTTATCACATCAATGATTTTTCCTTTTTTTTCAAACACACATTTTTCATCAATCTACTATTTCAAAATATATTCTTTCAAATAATGTGGCTCGAACAGAATGAAAACGAATATACCCTCCAATTTAAATAAAATAAAAAGACAAAAAATAATGAATTAATTCCAACTGTAGTCCCAAATTTTTCAAAAGAAAGTGAAAAGGTCCCAAATAAATTAAAAATTAAAATAAAAAAATTCCTTCCTCTCCCACCTACGCCCATCTCCCCCCCACGACCACTCGATCAATTAATTTCTCTTGACAAGATTGGAATGTACAAACGGACGGTCAAGATTTAATATAGTAACATTAAAACTCAAACGAGATTGATCATTAATTCATTAATAATTATTTCCCATTTCCCACCAATTACATTAGTATTCTGTATTGATTAATTCATTAATTATTTCCGCTTTCAGGTGTATATACATTAAAGTCATTGACTTGTATAAACCCTAAATCTGAACAAGAGAAGGAATAGCAAATAATCACTAAATCTGATTATAGAAATTTCGAGTTAAGCTAGTTATACAATGAATTTTGACAATGTGTGACGAGGATCTGACTAATTCTTTCTTTATCAAAAATACATTTTTGCTCACCAAGTATTATATCAAAATTTTACTGCCTTGAGTAAATTTGTAAATAATTTGAGTCAAATCTAAAATCATTTCTTATAAAGAAGAATTTTCCTTAATTAAAGAATTATAATCGATTTTTCGTTTTTCAAAATCATTTTGAATTTTTAAAAGTTTATTTATCTCAATTTCCAATAAATAATTTTTCTTTTTGATGATTGAATGATTTAAAACAATTTTTTTAAATTCTTCAAGAATTTCATCATAGGAGGTAGATAAATCATCATAGAACAATTTTCATTCGAATTTACCTCATCATCAATAGCCATGAAGCACGTGTTGATAATTTCCTATTGACTTCCATCTTCTTCGTGATCATCACTCTCATCTCATGTTGATTGAAATATTTTCTTTTTGATGAATCTATTCTTTTTTTTTTTTGTCATTTTCTTCTTTATTTTGGAATCAATAATTTTTGTAAAAACCTTTCTATTTCTTAACAAGAAGAACTAGATCGTCAAGTTTTTCATAATTCATATTTTAGCTTGAAGTGCATTCGTCAACTACGGATTTAAAAGCAATTTGGCGCATTTCCACTTGTTTACTTTTCATTGTTTTCTCTTTTGCCTCGGTGCGATTTAGCTCGTATGTTATCAATGTTCCATTCTTCCGATAGTGACCTAAACATTTTACTTACAAGGTCACCATTAGTAAATTTACGATTAAAGCATTTAAGACCATTAACAATATCGGTGAAGCGAGTAATCATGTCAACAATATATTCATTCTCTTTCATGAAAAAATTTTCAAAAATTTTAACTAGGAGATTTATCTTAATTTTTTTCACTTTCCTAGTTCCAACATGAGTAATTTCTAAAACATGCAAAATATCATAAGCGGAATCACATGTACTAATACGATTAAATTCATGTATATCTAAAGTACAATAGGGTAGATTTTTGATTATAGTATTTAAAGACAATTTTCTTTTATCCTCTTCGTTAGATTCCTCTCTAAATTTAGAAATTATTTGATTCGGTTTACTATTCTCTTTAATAACTTTTTAGGCACATATGGACCAAATTCAATAACTTCCAAATATTATAATTTATTAATTGAATAAATATTGTCATCATAGTTTTTCAATAGTTATAATGAGTACCATCGAATAAATGGGGATGATTTGTATCTCAAAATTAAGCACCTAACTTTTATACCAATTTATTATCCAAGAATAATTAACCAAGATGTGGTGAATTGATTTTTAAAACTTTTTGGAAGAATTAATCTAAATTCAACCAAGTAAAGCTTAAATAGATTAATTCAAATAATAAGCACAAATATAAAAGCGAGAAGTAAAATGGAGAGATGATACTAACGATATAATTGTGGAGGTTCAATTATGGTAAGTACAAATATAAAAGCGTGGAGGTTCGATCCAAAGCAATGAATTACGTCATTCGTTACCAAACTCTCCGAAACGAGCAAAGTATTTTCACTATGTTAATTGACTTATGGTAGAATAAAACACTTTACAACACTTCCCGTGACTTACAAATAAGGAGCACCGATCCTTATACAATGTTGAACTTTACGGGACCTCAACACGACCCACATTATTTAGTTTTACATGACCTCAATATGACTCACACGATGACATATAATAAGGAGCACCGATTCTTATACAATGTTGATCTTTAAGGGACTTCAACACGACCTACACTTTATCAAAGTGATTTTACAATGAAATTCCTTTCTTGATAAATAATACAAACAAATTAAGTACTAAGAGTTACTAACACTTCAATGAATCGTAATAAATGATAGATCAAGTGTTAGATGAAATTTTTTGATGAATATAATAGTAAAAAATTAAATTCAATCAATCTAAGTGTTTCAATGAGAAGATAAAGAGATAAATATAATGTATGCTAAAAAATCATCTCAATAAATATCTCTCTTAAAATGGATGATTGTAATAAATTAAGTACTAAGAGAGAAATGAACAACTTTGAAGAATGTGATGATTTTACAAGTTTAGTTCAATCAATCAAAATTTCAATATGAAGAAGAAAAAGAAAAGTTTATGCAATGTAAGTGCAAAAAATTTCTTAAAAAATATTTCTCTATTTCAATGAATAATTTGTGATAAATTAAGTATTAAGAGAGAAATTAGAAATTTTGGTAAATATGACGTTTACAAGTTTGATTCAATTAAAATTTAAATATGAAAAAGTAGAAAAAAATTATGTGATGTAAGTGTAAATATTTTTTTCAAAAATATATCTCTTTTAAAATTGATATAGATAAATTAAGCACAAAGAGAAATGAAAAACTTTGATGTAAGTGAAGTGGTATTTATAGCAATCAAAAGTTAAAATTTTTTGTCAAACCGGATGACTAATCTAGTAGACTGTCAATTTTCGGATGATCAATATAACCGTTTTTTCAAATCAGAAGCCAGAACTGTCAAATTTTGGAACCTTGGAGAAGTCCAGTCCACCGCCTGGTTAACCAAACGTTCGATTTGACCGTTGACTTTTTTTTTTAGAGATATGATTTAACTTTAAGTACACTTTGAAAGATCAATCTTACTTTTGATAAAAAAATATTTTATGCAAGTGATATGAAAATAACTCTTTGTGCACAAAATGATTTCTGAGTTATTGTCATTCATTACTAAAGATCAAAGTGTTATACCTCTACATATGATTTCGAAATATTAGTCTTTGATCTTGCTTCGAAGTTTCTTTCATGTTTGGCTCTTAAAACTCTTGATCTTGCTCTTCTTCACGAGTCTGATTTGATAGTCTTGATTTTGATCTTTTACTCTCTCGTCTTGAATGATTTGACTTGAATGCTTAACTTTTATTTTGATCTTCATTTCGAGTCCGATTTATAATGTGTTAATTTTGGCAATGCTTGATTAATTTTAACGTTGAACCATCATCACTTAAAATCAATTGTTAGAAATAATATTAATCTTATTTGTTATGACCAAAATATTAAGGATAAAATCAACTATAGTTCGATATGAGAAGCATATATAAGCGGTTTAAATTATAAATAAGTAAAAATGAGAGGTGGATGAATATTTGTTGATTTTTTAAAATGTGTGAATAAAAAGTGATATTGAATGTTTATAAACAACGTTGAGCCAAACATAGGCTAAGTAAGTTTCTAACACATGTTAGTTTAACAAAAAAATGATTTAGAATACATTTGGAATGACTTTGAGAAGTCAAAATGAACTCGTGAGATTCAAAAGTTGCTTTTCGATTTGTTTGGTTAATTTATAAAGTGTTTATCTAGTTAGAAGAATCTGACTCAATGTGGCTTTTGTAAAGACTCATTTGGAAGAGAATTTTTTTAAAAATTAATTTTCAAATACTAATTAAGGTAGCGAAAGTCCTGCCAAACCTTTATTTTGCTTATTTTATAGTGTTTTTTAAGAATATTGTTATTTATTATTATAATGATGGATTATTGGTGATGCAGCAACTTATGTTGAATAATATGATATGATATCCAATTTTCACGGGAGAGAAAAATTGAATTATCATATTCTATTATTCCACATAAATTATCACATCATCAATAATTAATCATTAGAATGATAAATAACATTATTTATTTTTTTAAGCACACTCAAACAACTCTTATTAACTTAATGGCTTGCAATTAAATGGGGGGGAAAAAGCCTGTTGAAACAGATTGCCACGTAGCCACATTCACTTCGGTGACTAAACTTTCAACAGCCAGGCGTCTGTTTCTCTCTCTTTCTATCATAACGCCACTTCACAACAAACAAAATACATCTCCTTTCCCTCCACTCATCTAAATCATCACACTTTGATTTTTCCCTCTAGGGTTCCAGATTCTAAAACCGCTTCTCCTTTCTCCTTTTCCAATAATGAGAAAGTTTACTTGATTCGAATATCGGATTCGGATCGGATTTACTTTTTTCAACCTGATTATCTAATATTTCTACTAATTTTCTTAATTTTTTTTTTCTAATTATTGGATGATTGTGAAATAAAGTTACTCATATAATAATGGTGGCCGATCTGTGTTTCGAGACGTTTCAAATGCTTTGAATGTAAGAGCTCGATCAATGTTTTGTTTTATTAATTGTTTTTATTTGATTTACTATGAAGTGTGTGAGAATGGAATGAAATCAGGCAAGTTCAATCGGCGTTATGGAATAATGCAAATGTTTGGTTGCTTCTTTTTGAACTTGTGATTAAATGAAGGCAAAGTGATGAAGGTGCGAACCTAGCTCTTTGTGTTTCCCATGTATAAAAAATTTAATAAAGAGAGAAATGTTCGAAATGATGTAAAATGGCTATTTCTTTAATGGATTAATAATTGTGGAAGCTGAAGATGTGAGTTTTTCTTACTATTATTATACTTACCAAAATCAAGGGCAAAAAGTTTTCAATTATGTGTAGTTTTCTTAAATACTGAATTAAAAGATATGAACTTTATCTGTACACTGTATTTGGTATGCTTAAACAAGGGAAAAAAGAAGCTGGTGATAATTGTAGAATAAAGACATTTTTCACTTGGTCACGCTGTTTTTGTTATTTGTTGTTGCTCTTGTTAACTCAGCATTTGAGATTGATGGATCTTAGCTCATCATATGCATAGAGTGAGGTTAATGTTGATCCTAATTTCTTCTTCATTTTTGTGCATTTCATTAGATTTTAAATTGAGATCAAGACAGTTGCTTTAGATGTTATGCAACAGATTTTTGAGGTTTGGGAGTCTTCGAGCAGGGTATACCACTAGGCACACCGAGTCAAGACAGTTAAGCTATATCTGGAGAGGCTTGAATACACCTCAGTGCTCACCTTATTTGTGGGATTGCAAGTCAAAAATAGCAAGAAAGATGATGGTGGATTCTGGTGCAACTGCTAAGGGAGGACCTGTTATTGATATTTTACCTGAGAACGATGATGATGGAGGATATGCTAGTGGAGGATGGAAAAGGTGATTAAATTGTAGTTTTGATCTGGTTATGCATCTATGTTCGATATTTGCAATTACATTATTAGTAGTGTTACCTACAAAACTCTTATATCATAGTATTTATTTTTGTATGTGGTGACTAAGTTTAGTTGACGTTAATTATGTATAGGATTGGTTGCAAGCTTTTGAGCACCAGTCAATAGGGTATTCGCTTTCAGTATGATCTATAAAAGAATCAGTTAGCATGACTTCATTACACATGGATCATCTAATAATGTTTTTTTTTTTTTTTTGCCTTGATGAAATCTGGTTCTATTTCATTTTCTGTCTCTTAATTTTTTTCCTGGGAGGTCTGGGAGGGTTTGTCTGAATAATCATTATTATCAAACTGAAATATACTTCTGGGATGCCCACATGCTGATACATATGCTGGTGGTTTGGAACAACATTAGTCATGATCCTTTATTGTATTATATTCTCGAAAAGGACACATCACACGCTATTTACCCAGTGTTGGGAGGAAGAGAACGAGGATGAAAGACACTTGAGAGCAAACTGTAGGTAGGGACAAAATGAAGTAGAGCCCACCTATATAGTATAGAAAGATACGGAAATTTAATAGAGATACACATTTTTCTGCAAATGTTTGGATTTGTCCCAAATAAATGTACATGTAGCATTTATTATATCTTATTATTGCCTAAAGTCCTAGTATTGGTAAACTAGGGTTTGAGTTTGTGGTACTTTAGCTTGTGATGTTGAAGCCGGCTATGGTCTGTGCCATATCTGGGTCTTGGGACAGTGCTTCTGATGTGCTTTACTAAACATTGAATCACAAAAATGAACATCTGTTGGATATATGCTCACACAGGACAGCCGGGGTATATTTTCTAAAATTAGATTTTATTTGAATTTCCAGGAAACTGGAATATTTAATTTCTCATATTTGCAATTATAATATCTTTTTATGACAACATGTTTCTTTGAGTAATATCTTTTGTGAATTGCTGGAGGAAAGAGAGTATTCAGACTGTTATCAGGAAGTGAATATCACATCCATCTTCTACCTCTCCTGCTGAATATGTATAATATACACAGTATGAATGCCATGTTAACAGGCTCATTATGTCATGCTATGCATAGTTGGAAGATATGGACATAATCTATGGTGTTTCTGTTCTGCCGAATGAAAATATGTTCAATGTTATTGAGACTTTTCTCCCTTCTTTCCTGCTGATATGGACATTTATATCACATGCTTATATTTCTTTGGAATCTCACTTACTCTTGGATTCTTTCCTATTTGGCAGTGAAGATGGAAGATTGAGCTGTGGATATTCCAGTTTTAGAGGGAAGAGGGCTAGTATGGAGGATTTTTATGACATTAAGACTTCAAAGGTTGATGGGCAAAATGTCTGTCTCTTTGGAATATTTGACGGTTAGATGTTCTCTAATTACCTTTCACCTTGAAGCTTGAGTTGTGGATATAAAAAATGCATTACCTGCTAGTGGCCAAATTCAAGTAAAGACCGGCTATCTAAACTGTCTTCTTGTACAATATACTGCATGCATGAAATAAAGGTCATAGTTTTGACCTGGGTAAACTTAATGGTGCGAATAAAATGCCTACTATCTCAAAGGAAAACCCAATTCCACCCTCAATTGGTGCCGTCAATAATTTGGTAGAAGTTTCTAATATTTGTTAGCTAAATTGGTTGTAATTTTTTTATTTTCTAACATTGTACACTCTAAAATCATGTTAAATAAGTTTTCAGCTTCTAAATAGCTTGAAAATTTGATTGTCCTTCCCTATTGATTAATTGGAGGTGAGGGGTGATGTTTATATAAAGGTCAAAAGTGGACGTATGGAGCTGAACTTAGATTGGAGTTTTGGACACTTATAACAATTTAGGACCTCGTACCTGGAAGTTGCCCGCGCGATGAACCTGGTAACTATGACTAAACATTGTTCATCTAGTTTCATCTCATTAAACAGATGTCACTAAAAAATTATCAAAATTAACTAGTACAGTGAAAGATTTTATTCTACTTATGTTGGAGGATCAGATGGTCATTTTCAAGCTAACGCTTCATCAAATATCCTGCTTCCTCTATTAAAAATGCTTGGCATGGGCATTCGACTTAATTATGAATAGAAATTAAAGCATAATCTTACTTTTCTGACAAGAATTATTTGTGATGACAGGTCATGGTGGTTCACGTGCAGCAGAGTATTTGAAGAAACATCTCTTTGAGAATCTCATGAAGCATCCAGAATTTATTACAAACACCAAATTGGCAATAAGTGAGTTGAATTGAATTTATTCTCATTTCTATTTATCATTTCTTACACACCAGTTCATCTGGGATGGCCATAGAATCATCTTCAGTCTTCACCTCTCCCCATCCTACTGGGGACTGCATTACATCTACAATAAGGAGTAGTCTGGTTTTGCAGACGAGATAAAAATTTAAACCTGATTACTTTTGGGGCTCGTTTGGGGATTCACTACATGCGGGTGTCCTGATCCTTCCCCAGTTTCATACAGAATAATTAACATCTTTAATAGCACAAACCAACGTGCCTTGCTCCTGTGGGGACAGTATCAGGAGCTATATAGTTACCTTGAGAAGGTTACGGAATGTCCATCCTGCACTCAACAGTTGCCATACCTATTACTAACCTGGCCCTAGCTTATCTTTGCTTTCTGTGCTGCGGAACAATTGTCCGTGCTTGCATGGTTTAAGCAATAAACGATCAACTGGCTTTCCATATTGGTCATACACAGGCTCTCATTTTAATTAGTAATTAAACTCCATAACTTTTGTAAAACCACAGGTGAAATATATCAGCAGACCGACAGAGATTTTTTGGAGTCTGAGAAAGATACTTTCCGAGATGACGGTTCAACAGCTTCAACAGCAGTTCTCGTTGGTAATCACCTATATGTCGCTAATGTTGGAGATTCACGGACTATAATATCAAAGGATGGCAAAGGTACTTTTCTTGTATTGTAATTTTGTTTTCCTTTTCTAGACAGTATACTTCCTTATTATGTCTTGCCTTCTAACTATTTACCATCCTATAGATACTGTAAGAAAAGAAGCCTCCAAACATTCTTTGACTGAAAATTATAATTCGAATTATTTTTAGTCACAATGAGATCGCAGGAATATGGGATCAACGGACTTCGTTTGGGAGACAATGTGTTTTGTTTTACTAATTTGTGTTAGCAGATACATACTGAAATCAACGATAACAATTCTTGTGTTGATGTTAGTTAGATCATAGAAGTTTGATTTTTCGTACATAGATGTATTGACCGATAAATTTTCCATCCAGATGCTAGACATCCTGCTCCTGTGGGAACTGTAATGGGTTGACTGAACATGGTCTTTTTGTCTGTTCAATCAAGTTGTTTTCCTCCATATTCTATTTAAGCCGGCAAGGCTTGAGTTTGACATTGGTTGCCTATGCTAACATGTAGTAATTGGTCTTTCTCTTTCCGGCTACTATTGAAATATTTCAGCAGTGTTCGAGGCTTAACATGATTTTTTCAGCATAATGTCTGTTTTCAGTTAAAATTATTTAAAACTGAGAACTTGATTCAGCACTATCAGCTATTCAATGATGAAGAACCCTAATCGTTAATGAGGGAAATATTTCTCTTAATTAAATGTTGTCAAATCCAAGAACTAATGGATTGTATCTATCTGATTGGATAACAAGCCAACTTCCTTTGAAAAAATCTTCTTCTTTTGAAAAAATTCTACATTTAACTCATCATACAGATCTTGTATGTAATATCTTACCCTATCTGTATCGGGTTAGTTCTTATATGTATGTTAACGAAGTCAATACATGTGACGGTGTTCAATTGATAGTTATGATTATTTGCGTTGCTAAAATTTGGAGGCCAAAGGTTCTTTTGATTGTAACTTCTGAACTGCGCTGCATTTTTTGTGCTTGGCAGCTATTCCACTCTCGGAGGATCACAAACCAAACAGAAGTGATGAGCGGAAGAGAATTGAAAATGCTGGAGGTGTTGTAATGTGGGCAGGTATGGCCCATCCTGGACATTAATAGTTGTGCTCATTAGATATCTTGCAAATTTAGCAGCACTATTCCTGTGCTGTCTTTACAGTAAATGCAAAGAGGTGCTATTATTGATGAAAGGGTGTTTTCTCATAAGTCAATTGTCAAATAAATTAAAAATGTATCTGCTCAAGCTTTCTTTGATTTGCACACAATGCAGATGTGAATCTTTTTTCTTTTTTCTTTTTCTAGATCGTGGTTCATCCTTTTATGTTGGTCGTCATTTAGTATATACAACTGTTGTCAGAATGATTGACCGCCTGGTCTTTGTATGGCAAATGAAGTTTAGATATCTGTCCACATTGTCAATTTGTGGTCCAATAAAAGGATAATAAATCTCCAAAATGATATATATAAATGTTCGCAAATAGAACCATTTTGACACCTGTTACGCCTCGCCTTCGAGGCTCAAAGGAAAAGTGCCACGTAGCGAGTCACGTAGGCAGAAGGTCAACAAGAAAGACCCATGAGGTCAAAACATGAAGAAATCAAATAGAGCTGAAGTCCTTGTACTACAAACCGAGTCCATGCCGAAACACTACCTCAAGGACGAAGCACTCCAACTTAGGCTGAAACACCGTCTAATGAAACAAAGAAAGGAGCTAAAGCTCTCCACTTAGAGAACCACCTTAAAGATCTCTCCGAGGATCTCAAGCTCATTCGAAGCTCATGAAATCGACGTTGTTTCTTGTAATAGATTCGAAGATTTCTTAGAAGTGATTGATGTAACACTTGTAGTAAAATTTGTCAGTGTCAGTTTATTGTGTAGAACGACTGACCTCTTTATCAATGTATTAATTATATGAATAGACAGTGATGTGAAGCCTAAGTTAGGGAGATGAAGCCATGTGGTTCTGATCCTGTGGTTACCACGTCGGCCAAGGCAGTATAAATAGCTTCTTTTTGTAACTAAAAAGAGGGGTGGTTGATGAGAATTTGGACAATCATACATTTGAAATATACAAGAAATTTATACAAACGCTGGGCTGATCATTTTTTACCTTCTTTACAAGTTGAAGGAGTACAACTCTCAACATACAAGATAACAACTTCTACACGTTTTATCTATCCTTTCACATATTTCCGTTTGTAACCTTATAGATTAGTTTGGTTTTCGCTCGGTGATCGTTGTTAGCACGATTGCTATTATTTCATCGTCGGAGCCCGAACAGTTTTGTCTCTCATCAAGTATCTCCCGCGTTCATTTCTTCCTTGCTACCGTCGTTATTCCGGTAGGAACACGCCAAAATCGTACTTGACTTGGCGCGAGTGAATTCGACATCTGTTGGCTCATTTTTAGGAGTCAACAACACCCGTCAAAGATTTGTTCCCACCCTAAAGCATTTTACATGAAGCAGTGAAGGAAGAAAAGAAATTTGTGCTTCCTTCCAAAACATTTTGAAATTGCTGTGTGAGAAGAATAGATTAATGGGTCGTTTGGAAATATGGTTAATAAAATTGAGAGGTTTAAGATATTGGACATTGACAGTTGGTTCGAGATATTGGGCACTGGTCTTCCCAACTTGTCATTTTCTGAGTAGATGTTGAGCGAAGCTAAATAAAATCTTTGTGCAAGAACTATCAACTCACATTTGGAAATTGTCTTGGATAAAAATTGTGCGCTTCCAGGTAGCTGATTGACTTTTTATTTATTGCTTTTGTATCAGGCACTTGGAGGGTTGGAGGTGTCTTGGCCATGTCCCGTGCTTTTGGAAATCGCATGCTGAAGCAGTTTGTTGTGGCTGAACCTGAGATTCAGGTAGTCTTATTTATTACTATTTTACTGCTTTTATGTAATTCCAGATGAGTTTCCTTGGTTCTAAAGATTTCTAAGTCAAACTTCAAACACTTGTATGGTGATGAAAATATTCAGCTAAAATTTCAAGGGGATTGTAAGCCTTTCTCCAAGGAAGGATTATTAATGAAGCTTCACTAGTAGATGCAACGTTTAAATGATTTCAATTGATCAATATCGGCAGATGTAGTTTTCTTGATAACCTCCTTTTCCCCCAATCCCCTCTTTCTCCAAACCACCACCATGGAAAATAGAGAGGGGTATGAATATAGTCGATTCTCTTTTAATTAATATGGTAGATTGAAAAGTTATACCTATCAATTATGATATTTCAAATAGCTCCGATCATCAAAATCTTAATTTTCATATAATCTTGTCACACGAATTAATACTATTTCCTTCTTGGTGTATTTTGGTCCTTGTATACGATTATACATGTGATCTAGGTGTTAATCCTTGAGATACTTGTCTACTCTTCGGTTCGCATAAAATCTTTTATCACCTTTTCTGTAGGCACGTTGAAGTAATTTCTTATGACGTAAAAATGAAAACATCTGGCCATGGCTTGTATATTTATTTAGACTAATAATATGAATCTCCTAAATACTTTCTGGCACTTGCTCTACTAACGATAGCTGAAGACAAGGAGACTATTTCCCAATTATTGATGCTAAATTCATGTTTTTGGAAATTTTTCATTATATGGATACCAAAATTTTAATTTGGACCAGGTTTATTAATTTAATTATTTGCTTTTATTATTTTGTGGGGTATTAAATACAAGAGCATAGACTGTATTAGCATTAGTATTATTTTTTATTTTTGGGATGGCGGGAGCTCCTATTTTTATGTTAGGGTATGAGAAGTCTGTTGTGTTGGTTGATCGTTCTCCTAGTAGATATTTATCAAATTATTTTACAGGATCAAGAGATTGATCAGGAACTCGAACTTCTTGTGCTTGCAAGTGATGGACTTTGGGATGTTGTGCCCAATGAGGTAATCAGAATATAAATGACTATTATTATTCCTTTCATCATATATCAGTCCTTTTTTAAGTTTCTTGGTGCTCTCGGAACTGAACAATATAGTCAATGATATTAATAATTTAAATCGTATAGTTATTTAATTTGTTTCTGAAAAGGACAAAAACATATTTTCTGGTATTAATAGTCATTGATATAGTAGCTAATGTAAGTGTCCGCATATTTATCAGGATGCTATCTCACTTGCACAAATAGAAGACGAACCCAAAGCAGCAGCGCAGAAGTTGACAGAAACGGCTTTCACCCGTGGCAGTGCAGACAATATTACCTGCATCGTGGTGAAGTTTCATAATGACAAAACAGAACCTGAGGAAACCCATCAAACTTTCGTAGCAAACTCTGAGGAATCAAATACCGAGGAAACCCTGCTTGCTTCCAAAGAGAACTCCGAGGAAAGCCAACCAACTTTCAAAGCAAGCGCTGGGGAAACCACATAAAATCACAAGTCGAATCCTGCCCTGCATACTTCCAAAGCAAACTGAGGAAACCCAGCCAACTTTCAAAGCAAACACTGAGGAAACCCAGCAGACCTCCAAAGAGAACACTGGGGAAACCTCAAAAAATCACTCAAATACCAATGAATCCCAACAAAGTTGATGAATATGTTGCCATTGTATTTACAGTTTATGTAGTTGCAAATATGCTGATGATCACATTGAAGGGATGGTGTTTGTTCATTCATTTGATTATATCTTTGTAATTTGTCTGGTACGTTTAAATTTTAGTGCATCATACTGAAAGAAATCATCTGGGTAAATTTTATGGGTGGTCTAGTATAATGAGAAATGACTATCCTGCACTTTCAATTCCATGTTTTCAACGGGCTTCGCAGAAATTTTTCTTGCTTTACTATGCCATCAGCCAACTTCCTTTCTCTTCCCCTGTAACTTATGTGGCAAACGGGGTCGAACACTTGTTTGCCTTGACAGCAGGGTGTGGTGTGAACAAAAATATCGGGATTGCAATGATGTATAAATGTTTGGTATGCGAAGTTATTATTAAACTAGAAATTAAAGAAACAATCATGGTGACGCCAACAGCTTTTACGTGTCATTAGTGATTGTTGTAATCTAAGCATTGTCTAGATTAACAATCTATGCATAGTCAATGATCATTGATAATATTTTTATCGATAATCATTGATATACGATAGTAGATTGTATTATTGTACAGAATTACTAGCAATTATTTCTATTAAAATCATTGACAACAGAGTCGTCTACGAACGTCTTTAGAATTTTCTATAGGTGATCTTTGCTTCATTTAATTATTTTCATAATTATTATGAAAAAAACTTTTAAGCACTTGAGCCACCTTTACTCCCATACAAGATTATAACAATTCTAAATCATTTTTGATCAAATTCCACGTAGGATAAGAAGTATAGAATGGATTATCACATTCACTTATGCAAATAAAATTGACTTGGGGCAGATGGGGTTCTAGGTCAGAATTACAAAAAAGAGAGGGGACTTGATAATAGGAATGTTTTATCCTCATCCAAATAACACTTTATCACATCAAACTCAGTTACTATAAATAGGATATGTCACAAGCTCTTCGACTACACTTTAATTACATATAAATATAATGTATACACGTCACTATATCCAATTACATCTCTTATATAAATTTAATTATAAAATGATTTAAGTATTGAAGTGTCTTGAAATGAAAACTTAATCTCCTTTTGTTGTTACACTGAGACATCTTCAAAATTATCTTTCAAGATTATGCACGATTGACAAAAATGTTCTAACGATGTAAGTGAGTAATTTAGTTACTTACATTTCTGTTGCATTGGGTGCATGCAGCTTTTGAAAGATTGCTGGTTTCGAAAAATGATAAGAGAAAATATTTTTGGGTTGCGTGTAATATTACTCATTGATGCTACAAAGGTTGAGTGTGCTATTTTTTCAATATTTAACTTGAAAACAAAAGATTTGAAAATACATTATCCTTTAATGGTATATATTATGTGTCTATTTGTGCCCCATTTTTTTAGATAGAATGCATTTTAAAATAAAAGTAAAAAGTTTTTGAGTTGTGTGTAATATTACTTTATTGCAGAATGCGTAGTTGAAAAGAAGAGAGAAAAAAATATATTTTGAAAAAAATAAGGATAAAATATAAAAGATATATGAAAAGTAACCCTAATTAAGTTCAAATGGTGAATCAACCATAGTTAGATAGAACCATAGTTAGGGTTAACCCTCAAAAGTTGTTGTAAATAAAAGCAAGCCCATGCCCATCTGTCTTTTGCAATTATAGAATTTTTTTGGGCATTTTCAGATTTTTCTTCGGGGGGTTTTGACCAAAAATTTTCTAGCTCTCTACAGAAATCCTCCCCATTTCAATTTGGTGGGAAAAAAAAAAACCACCAAATTCAACTCCTGGCGGTTCAGATTATTATTTTAATTGGTAATTATTTCTTTTATTCTTTACATTTTTTCAGAATTTTTAGGTTAATTATGAATTTGGTACCGAATCTAGGGTGTTTCTATCTGGAGTGCTGAATATGAAGGTTCGGAAATGGAAGTTAATTTTTGTTATTTTTTTATGAGCTCAATTTCTTGGATCTATTGGAATCTCAATTTTTGAATTTTGAGTTTGATTTTGGATTTGTGAATTTTAAACATTTTTGGGTAATTTTTGCTGGCCGTTATTTTTTGGGATGTACTTTACCATTGGAGCTGTTAAATTGAGTTCATGACATCGTGCGTAGAGATTGTCAGAATTTGAATCATATAATGTGTTTCTGCAACTCAATTACTGTTGGGTCGATTTGCTGTGCTCTCTGCAATTTGCTTAAAGTGCTGTTGGGCTGAATTGTCTTTATATAAATTTATCTCTGTTTCCTTTCTTCCCTTGGATTTCGAGTTGAGAAGTAACCTGCAATTCGAACTTGGATTAGAGTTTTATGCTTGTCTCAAAGAACATATACGTGATGACCCCAATAGCCAATCTTCTCTCGTTTTTTATGTACTGCTCCAACCTCTGTGGTGACATATATAACTTAATCCAATTCTTTTAAACGATGATGCATTAACATACGCCTGTGCATTTTACGAGTAACCTTCACTTTATCAAAATTTGGCTTAACTTTTGTCAAATTTTTATACTCACTTTAGTTTATCTTTTCCTTGAATTGGGTTTAAGTTCAGATATTCATTCTTATATTCTTGCTGGTTTTTGGGTGTTTGTACAGTTAACATGCCATATTAAGACTGCTTACCAAAAACGGGTGAACAGTTTGGAACCAAGTCATTGTAAAAATATGGAGTGCAATAGAGATGAGGCCCTCCGGGCAAAGACAATTGCAGTGGGCAAGTTAGAGAAGAAGGATTTTGCTGGCGCTAAAAAATTTGCCTTGAAAGCCCAAACTTTGTATCCAGGACTCGAGGGTATTTCACAAATGTTGACAACACTTGATGTGTATATTGCTGCAGAGAATAAAATAAGTGGAGAAGTAGACTGGTATGGAGTGCTTGGTGTCAACCCTTCGGCTGATGATGAAACAATAAGGAAACAATACAGGAAGTTGGCTCTCACTCTTCACCCAGATAAAAATAAATCTGTTGGTGCTGATGGTGCTTTTAAACTTCTTTCAGAGGCCTGGAGCTTGTTATCTGATAAGGCTAAGAGGTTGGCATATAACCAAAGGAGGGGTTCTAGAGGATTCCACCAGAAAGTTCAAATGCACGCTGGTGGTCCATCAGCACCGTCCAGAGCAAATGGATTTCATAATACTGGAAGTAGGTCAACATCGGTTACAAAGACCCAAAACAATAGTGCAAGGGTGCCACCTACATCAGTTCCTACGCCAACGTATCAAAGAACTGATACTTTCTGGACTATTTGTCACAGATGCAAGATGCATTATGAGTATCTTAAGATATATCTCAATCATACTCTTCTGTGTCCCAATTGTCACGAGGCCTTTATGGCTTCAGAAACTGCTCCACCATTCAACTTTTCCAAATCATCAAATCCTGCTTCTCGCCAACGGCATCAGAATTTGAATAATCATGCACCTGCTAGAAATCATGTTGACCCGGGAAGAAATGCTGCAGCTGGTCAAAAAACAGGACCAGGACAAGCAGGTCCTAATGTGTATGGGTATAGAAGCCACCAGCAGTTTCCTCATTCTGGCAATACAGATCCTTCAATATCGGCAAAAGCAGCAAATGTTGTTCAGCAGGCACAGGAGAAAATGAAGAGAGCATATCCTGAACCACCTGCGAGGTGGGAAGGAGAAACAAAAAAGCGAAAAATAGATGACTATTTTGGTGCAAACACTACATATAACACGACCATGGCAAATGGAGATTTTTCAAGTGCAGGTGCTTCGGGATCAAGGATCTATGGTTTCTCTGGCACTAATAGTAAACCCAACAGCACCAGAGACCTGACCCCACAAGAAATGCGAAACGTGCTAATAGAGAAGTCTCGAAAAGAGATTCTGAAGAAGTTGAATGAATGGAGATTGGTGACAGCAACAAGGGCTACTGATAAAGTGAAAGAGAAGGCTAAAGAGGGTAAGAGAAACAAACATCGAAACACCAGCGGGCATGATCAAAATGGCAATGGTGGGTTGTCTATTCCCATTGTAGCAGATCGAGCAAACAAGTGTCCTGTTAGCCATTCTGCTGACACTGCAGGTAAGGAGGATAATGTGGCAGCGCCCATGAATGTTCCAGATCCCGATTTTCATGATTTTGATCAGGACAGAGCTGAAAGTTCATTTGGAGATAATGAGGTTTGGGCTGGTTATGATGATGACGATGGTATGCCGCGTTTCTATGCTCTGATTAGTAAGGTAATGTCAAGGAACCCATTTAAGGTCAAAATCAGCTGGCTTAACTCAAAAACGAGTAGCGAATTTGGATCTCTAGATTGGGTAGGTTCAGGTTTCTACAAAACGTGTGGTGAATTTAGAGTTGGCAGATATGAAATCTGCAAATCTATCAATTCTTTCTCCCAGAAGGTTAATTGGTCAAAAGGCCCACGGGGGACAATTCAAATATTGCCAACAAAGGGTGATGTTTGGGCACTCTACAGGAATTGGTCGCCTGATTGGAATGAGCAGACCCCGGATGAAGCCGTACACAAATATGACATGGTGATGGTACTTGATGACTACAATGAGGAACAGGGTGTGTCTGTCGCTCCTCTTGTTAAGGTGGTTGGTTTCAAGACAGTATTTCGTCCAAATGTGGACCCCCAAAAGGTCAAGAGAATAACGAAAGAAGAGATGTTCCAATTTTCTCATAGGGTCCCAAATCACGTGCTTAGGGGTGATGAAGCTGAAAATGCTCCAAAAGGTTGCTTAGAGCTGGACCCTGCAGCTACCCCATTGGAACTTCTTCAGGTGATCACGGAAGCTAATGAGGTGCCAATGATGCCCCATGGTGAAGGTTCTAAGGAAGAGGAATTGCAGAGCTCTCCAGATACTAGGTTGGACGACATTGCTAATGGGACCACAGAGGCTCAGGAAGTAGATAGAAAACATTCTGGAGACCGAGAAACTGGGGAAAACGGGCTTTGAAGGGTAGCCAGGGAAGCAGCGCCTTTTGTACTATGCTGGTATTTTTTGAACAAATGTGCAGAATGCTGGATATACACCCAGTATATAAGCCTTTTCAATTGCACAAGCCCCGAGTATAATTGAAGGGGAATAGCGTTTTGTTGTGGAATCGGAATTGGGTGCATACTTTTATTCTTCATTTTGAACTCGATAAATGTGGAGACTCTGAACACTTGAAAGGTAGATCAAGTCTAACCCCAGTTTTGACAGTTAATTGATTAAAGTTATGAAGATGAAGAACTTCATTCTTCTTTCTGTCTAGATAAAAGTGAATGTTTTCTGCCTACTGAATATCATGTATAAGATAGGAGGTGTATTCTTTGTCGCGTTACTTGATTCTAATGTTAAAAACATGAAAATTCATTTTTTTAAAAAGTCTAGAAACATTTAAGTCGAAAGGTTCATTTATATTTGGCTGCGTCTATTTTTACATCGTCATGGAATGGACATGCTCAAGTATTTATTGTTCTTTTGTTGGGCTTGAACATATGTATTTCTACCCTTGGAGATCAAGTGGTGAACCGATGCATGGTTTTTTGTTTCGATTCGTTTGTTAAAATTAACACAATACTTCTTGGATGCAATGCACCTCTTACATCAAAGCTAGATGGTGAGCTTGTTCATTGTGCACGGTGACATTTAGCAGTTTTGGAATAATGAAATGAGTCAACAAAACTAGGAATCTTATGCAGTATCACTCAGATGACACTACGTTGAACCGTGTCAACTAAAAACTTAACTATTATATTAGAATAAGAGCTCATTTATTCAAATTTATAGTTATACATCACAAATTAACAACAAACTCATCTTTCCGCCATACAGCCGGAAATCACATATGTTACCAGTATACTTCTCAAGCTGGTGCATCTGCAGGTGAAGGCACCATTTTAAACACACGGGATCTCCCACTTTAATGCTCTTCCTCTATCCTTGAGTCAGGGAATCAGTACAAACCATGTTTTGTCCAAAATATACTGGCAAAATTAAGTGCTTAAGTTTCCAAAATTAAGTAGATCTATATAAAAGTCACAAAATGCCAGCCTTTTGGAACTAAACTGACCTTCCCCTGCTGTTTCTTGTTTGGACGCAGAACTTTATCAGAACGGAAGTTCATGTCTCGGTAGGCTCAGAGCCTGCCACTGCAGTTTCTTGATTTATAATGGGCACCTTAAATTTATGAAAATTTTCAAGAACATGAAGACGTTCCAACATTTCAAAGAAAAAGATCAACGGCTACTCAATGCATCTAGAGCATGCTATTCTCGAAGAACAGTGACATCTTGATTATTTCGAAATCTGACAAGTTTACCGCTTACTATTCAACGAACAACTCAACGGCTACTCAAAACATTTAGAGAATTCTTAATATCTAGTATTCGACAAGATTGAAAGGTAACAATGACATACAACAGTAAATGAATACCAGAATATCATGGAACTGTGAATCCTCTAAATAAAAACAGTATTAGCGTAGCTCGCAACCTTGGAAAAGTTGCCAGGATATAAATATTTACCTTACAACGAGAGCATAGTTTGATACCATGGAATCTAAACAAATCCATAGACCATAGCAAGAGCCATTATCTCTAGAGAAGGATGTAAATCGTCGGCATTAAGTTCAGTCTGAATAGCGGTTTGAGGTATGAACAGTATTTCCATTTTTTTCTATTTCTTCGTTTCTTTAATTTACCTAAGTCGTCAAGAAATGCCTCATAATGCAGCTCGACTTGATTTATAGATTTTCATGCACAAAAATACAAGGCTCGTCTGACTCGAATATAACATTTCTGAATTATAATTTAATGAAGAATAATGGCAACCAAACGGGGCTAAAGTAACAAAATCATGTTAATTTTCCAACATTGTTCCTTTATAGTACCAGAGTGAGTAATAAAACTTCAATTTTACCACTCGAGCCAGATCTTGATTTCATTTACCAATAATTTTGACCGTGCCAAGTAACATCTTTATCATAAAATATAGGTAGGAAATTTTTTCCACCAGCTATATATATCACATGATGATTTTGTTCTATAACTTGTATTTTTGTCTTTTATTTCGAATTGGTATGAAAAGAAAGATTCTCTAAAGACAAAGAACAAATATTGTTTTCTTTAACGAGCGACCGATAATTTATGTAAATTCTACCTTCCCATACTACCATCACATGAGGGTTGAATTCATTTTATCAAACCGCTTGTAAATAAGCTGCAACAAGATTTGAACTCGACACTTTCACATGTCTCGACACTACTTTATATTACCTCATCTAAAACACGGTACCCAGAATACAAATATTTTGAATTCAAGTCTTGCCAATGCCTATTTGTTTCTAGAGTAAAAAATCGTAAATAAGAATAACCAAGAGCATTAAATGAGAATAAGCACCAAGGCGGCAAGAAATTAATACCATTCTTTGCAGGACATTAACATGACTTGATTCATTTATCAAGAGTCATGTCATCCAAAACATATCAAAATATTGACCAACAAATGTTTTATCCAACATTCCCTACCAAAACATGACAGTATACAATCACGTATCATACGTACAAATCCAAAAGGGCATGGGAAAAGCCTTAGTAATAGTGTCTGATACTATCCAATCCTTCCTACCAAATATGATAATAATGTAATTCAAGACCATAATTATGCTCTATTTGCCACTCTTTTTAGCACGCTTTCCTTGGCCCTTCTTTGGTGGTCCCTTTCCACGACGTTTCAACATTTCAAGCTTGTTTAAGCGCCTGTCCACAATCAGCAAAATGAGGCTCGAAGAATAATTCAGACATGAAAACATGACTTCAACCCAGTCAAAAGAAAAAAGAAAAACGGAATCAAAGTTCCAATTTCACAGTCACTCTACATCATTAGCCTATGTCTTTGCTGATATGATTCTAGATTCCTAGAACACTTCTGAAACTTTGGATAGCTTTTTTCTTTCTTGCATAATCGATATCTAATCTGCCTCAACAAGTTTCTTCTAAACAATAGTCCAGAAATATCTTCAAGCATCTTGGAGGTTTATAAAATATATATTGCACGGAAGGTACACTAACCAATCTTTCTAAAATACCGTCTAGTCTACAGATAATTGATACGATATTTAACATCCATGAAAAAATTTGTAAGATTCGTTCTACTCTCCGCCTTCCCATCTTGATTGAAAATACTCAAAGGTAACAGCTTGTACAAGATAGTAGCATCTAATAGTTCAAATCACAATGAAAATTCACGTAAAACCTCAACATTCTTTACCATGAACACAACACATTAAGGAGCATGCACAAAAAATAGTCTCAGAGTGAGGTGATTTATTACTCTTGTTCTTGACGGGCCATGATGAGGGGGTCATCTTTCTTAATGTCATAAGGGTACCACGAGGCCACCTTCTCACCAATAAGCTTCTTGCGCAGAATCTTGTGCGGAGATCTCTGCCCAGTTGGGTTGAGCACATGACCGAATATCCGAGCCCTTGCCAATTCCACACCCTTTATGGCTGCATCAGCAAGTACATTCTTCATGCTCCTTAGGTTGCCGCTCATCTCTATGACCTTACTTACTGCCTCAATTTGTAAAAGATACTAAGTTAATAACGGAACAGAAACGTACATTAACAATTTGGAGGGGGATAACTATCAAACAGTTGAAGTGCATTATGGGAAACTAAACAAAAATACCTCAACAATGAAACAACGATCTTGAAAGGGGAAATATAAACTAATCGGACAAGGGGAAACATGATCAAGGTTAAATAATTCAAAACAATCAAATCGAGTGCGAAATCAACGTTAAAAAAGCCCAATAAATTTAAAGCATCTTTTTACCCAAATAAATCTGTATCACCTTCCTTCCAAGTTTGGTGATGAAGAAGATACTACAAAGTGCATTTTTCCGAAAAAAAATAGGGCTCAAACGTGTTGTTCTCAAAATTTAGTACGATAGCCAGGAAAACGGCAAAGCCACTTGTCCCCTTATATTGCTGGGTCTTTGTTATAGCTGGATATGCAGTTACGGATTACACCAAGAAGATTATGGGCTTCTATCGGGCCTTAAATCAATTTTGGTAAGAGTCCCCAATGGTGTATTTTTGCTTGGGCCTCTCCTTCCACAAATCAGGTCATACTTGTATTTTCTCACAAATCAGGTATTTATTATAAATAAAATTTAAGATGCAATGTGAATGTAGTGAGAGAGAGATATACATCTATATATATCATGTTCTGTCCTCATATATCAACCCAAACCAATTTCAATTTCAATCTCGAATTTTGCTATGGGTACAATTATGTACCCATAATGTTTCCATTTGGCTATTATGTGAAACTTTATGTGTTTTGCTATGTACCCATAGCAAAATTCCATTTCTTATCTAGTATAAAACAATTATGATCTATTTTTGATAAAAAAAAAAAAAAATTGTGAATCTAAGAACCATCTCAAAATTTGATATTTTCGGAATTTAAATGATGATAGTTGTGAATTTTTTCTAGTGATTATTTGGTAAATCAGCCGACCAAAACATTACAAGAGACTACATTTGGTGGCTCGTCTTTCCACGACGTTTCAACATTTCAGGCATGCTTCAATAATTCATATTTGTAAACACGAAATCAATTTAAACAAAAGAAAAAAGAGACTCAAAACAAAACCAAAGTTTCAGTAAATGTTTTGGAAGTATTCCATCTATTGAACCATACATGCAACCAATTGTAAAGATTTCCTTCCAAACGCAAGCACAGTCACTTCGACATAATTTTTCCAGAGACTCAAGGACGAGACTCTGACAATACCAACTCCGCTATTAAAATTTGTATAAAAAGAAATCATTTACTTGTACGATATAGACGTGAGCAATATGACCTTAACTTAGAACAGACTGTCACGACCTCGTAGATTTCACGAACAGAAGCCAAGGAAGATTTCATGCCGGACCACAAAGGATGATAAATCTTAAGATTAATACACAGTACGATTCATGGAGTATTGTTTAGGCACGTGTCCAGTACCCGAATCTTTCCATAAAAATTCCCAACAAAAATACGAAGGAAAAGGATAAGCGGTGCAATTAGTATGTTGCCAGTCGAAGGACATCATTTCATAATCCAAACTACATATTCATTCTTCTACACATGGATCAAGGCAGATAACTCCGGCAGTTTCGCCTGTCTGCAGTTCGGGCTATTGACGATGATAAGGAGGCATTTGGGCAGAGTGCGGTAGACCGCCCTGGCTATGAGACGGCGGCATCATCCCGGGGACCATCCCGGGAGGCATACTTCCAGCAGGGATGTACGGGTAATTATGCATGTGCATTGGCATCGATGGATGAACTGCTGTACCAGGCGGATTCCAGCCTGAAGAAGGCTGAGGCACGGTGTGACCATCAGGGGACGGTGTATACTGGGCTCCGTTGTATGGATGAGAACCAGGTCCTCCGACTGAATATGGTTGCTGCCCTAACAAGGAGGGTTGGGAGTTCAATACAGGAGTATTGGGGACTGTATAATCTCTGCTTCTATCATTATTGACCTGAAATCAACAAAATAAGCTATGTATTTTAGATGTTAGCCATGACAAGTTCTGAAGTACGCATACCACATAACATTTATGTAAAATATGGGTTAGTTATGCTTTTATGACATGAATGGTAAGGTGGATTAAATAGCATTTGACAATATTAAAAAAAGAAACTAAAAGCTTGTTTGTGAAGTGATTATATACAGTTTAAATTAAAAATATATAGAAACGAGTGATGAACAAGTGGTTAGTACTAGTGAATCCTACAAAATGAAACGTGCAGATAGAAAGTGATTTGACCAATTATAAATAGTATATAAACATCAGCCAAACATAGAAAATTGTATTATTGGAACGAGATCACGCTTATCTTTGTAATATGACGAAGGTCAAGAATGTAACTCGCCCAATAGTTTACTGAAGTTCCATGAAAGAAACTAGAAAATACTGCCCCCAGGATAAAATTAATTGGGGACAAAATCTGCAGTCGGGGGGTGTAGGATGCGATTGGTCAGACAGCAGAAGTGCAAAGCTATGATTTTGCTCGGTAGGCTGCATTCTCATACTTGACTATAGTTTGAAAACTTCAGTACTTTACTTAAAGCATGCTTAACTAAGCTTCAAAGTTTATTTATTAGTAAATAAGTTCTATATACATAATTGCTTTTTATTGTTCAAAGTTGGAAATAAATAAGTTGCTTGTTTTAAAAGTAAAGTGAGAGTTAATTTCAATGAGATGTTGAAATGGTTGCCGGTAAGAACTTTCATGGATTGAAGTCAGAATTTCAGGACATCTATATAGTGCTTCTGAAAATTTATTCACACGTGCATATTACCTTTATACTGAGATCAGTGTGCCGAGAATACGAAATATGAAGCTTGCAAAATCCTCCGTCATATATGCAGTGTCCTTCCAAAGACTCCTTTGCTACAACCGCCGTCTGAACATCTGCAAGCTGATTATATTAGTGCCATATTTGACTCAAAACTTTTTAGATGACTTTAGTCCACATTCTAAATTTCTGCAAGTAGCTCATGCACATAAAATAATAATATTTAAACTAAACAGATGCAATTACACAATGGATTATTGTTATCAAATAATGATAAACTACAACAGACGACCTAACTAAGGCCACCTCCCAGTAAGTTTTAACTAACAGCTTGGACTTATTTGGTAGTTGTGTGTTGTATTAAAGAAAATTTAATCATGTAAGAGATAGTCACCAAACAGAACGTCAATTAGATTAATCAAATATC
Source organism: Fraxinus quadrangulata (assembly GCA_903798255.1). Taxonomy (NCBI): domain Eukaryota; kingdom Viridiplantae; phylum Streptophyta; class Magnoliopsida; order Lamiales; family Oleaceae; genus Fraxinus; species Fraxinus quadrangulata. The sequence continues at coordinate 7,252 of CAIGRB010080140.1, read as the reverse complement.
TACTTTCTCTTCAAAATTAGAATTCAAGTGAGGTGATAAAAAAGACCACTGTCGAGCCTTTTAGGATAACAATCAAACATTGATTCTAAATTGACAATTGAGAGTAAGAATATGTTGCCACATTTATCTTACCAGGATACTGTATCAAAGCCTGAAGACCCCCATTCTTGTCAAACATGGCAATCTTCAGGACAGGCCCAAAAGCTGAAAAGACCTGTAGAGAGAAACCCGTTTATCTGAGCAAGGAACCAATAACTAAAAGGCACAGTCAACAGAAAAATTCTAGAAGCTTTCTCAAGTGGGAATGTGGTTACCGTGTGTAAAACATCCAATGTGACTGCATACTGCATATTTTCAACAGAAGCAAGAAGAACATTACTCTCTGGCTCTACCTTCTTCCCATCTGCGCCTAAAGTGAACTGCATTGGGGACAAATGATTGCCATCAAATCATACCAACCAGAGAAACTCATTTTTTCAAAGTATCTAAATAAGTGGTGGCTGGCCTGCAGCTTCCACAAAGTGAATCCATAATATACAAGTTTCCAAGTGATGATGTCATATTGGCATTCGAGATGTCATCATTTGGTCAATATATGCTTATATTAGAGAGCAGAAAACAGCACATGCAAGAATCAAGATCTTAATATCTTAAACATGTAATTTAAGAGCCATGATTTCTCGAACTTCACTGTGATGGCCAACCACATGAGCAATTTAGCACAAATAGATACAGCGGTTTCCCCATGGTTTACCTGACCACTTGCATCTATAGCTGAAGGAGCAACAGGAAGCAAAGGATTGGTATAGTCCCTAAATAAACAGAAACAATCAACATGAATGATATAACACATATAAACCTTACAAAATGAAACAAAATCACCTATTCATGATATATCATGAACAGTAGGAAACCAATGAGAAAAAACAATTAAAATAATTGAAATCAATTAAAATACTAGTTAAGAGTAGAAATCAATTACCTGCTACGATGACTCTGGAATTTCACAGTAAGATCTGTATGTGCAGAATATGTGATCTTCAGGGTACATGGTCCAAGCTCTGGAATCAGATACCTAGTGCATCCAGGATAAGAAAGTCAACACCATCAACACAAAGTAACCTAAAAGTTTGTAAATGGCTTACAAATGATAAGTAAAAAAGGAAGTGTAAAATAATCTCAAGTTTGAGGAACATGGATGGCAGGATTTATAAACTAAGTTCAGCCCAAAGACATTCCGCATAACTAAAATGCCCTGTTTCCGTCCAGTACAAATGATAAATATGGCAGAAGACACAGTTTCCACTCGAGGCCATTAAGCATATAAACCAAGAATGGTTAGCCAGACAAATCCCTATGCACACGATGACAGATTATTAGCTGTTCTCTTTCATCTACAGATCATCCCTCACATCCCTATTTCTTCTGCTATTTTTTATTTCATAACACTCATCCCAACTAAAATCAAAATTCTGTTGGCATCATTTATCTAGGTCATAACCCCAATTCTAGGATGGTATAGATTACAGTCAACCTCAAACAGACTGAGTATGAAAGGAAAAGGTGACTCGTAATAACTGAAGAAAGGAGAGGTAGATGGGGTAAGGAGCATGCATGTACCCCTTCAGCAGATTCTTAAAAACTCCTGAAAGATGTCCGGCCCCAATGTATGTGCACCACATCTAGAAACATATGATCCATAACAGTTTGGTATTCATCCCAAGCCGAAATATAAAACCCACATCACCTGGGAATGCTTCTTCCATCAAGGGCATCCTTCGCAGCAGAAGCTGTCTCTGAATCAGAAAACTGCACCAAAGCCTGCAAAACAGAGGAAACAGTAGGAAGATCAAATTTGATAGGATTTAGAGTCCTTAAAGCAGCAAGAAACCAAACAAAAAAAGTTTTCCTAAAATACAAACCTGAAATCCAGCAGTCTTTTCAAATGTAGTAATCTTATGGACGAATCCAAATGCAGAAAACACCTGCATAACAAAGTAATTTTAATAACTTCATGTAATAAAACAAGAATAACTCAGCCTATATATTTTCATAGCCGGTCCCAAGCACGGATTAATGAGGGGGATTGCGGTATGTTGAAAACCTATATAAAACTATGCCAGCAATTATTATTTAGGACATTGTTTATTACAAGGAATATCCACATATATGGGTACAAGAAGAAACAGAAGATATTATCTATCACCCTACTTTTGAAGTAATTCCACACTACAATATAACATGATTAAATTGCAATTCTCCAATTTTTACAACCAAAGGGTCAAAAATTTTGAATTCCAATGTAAGAATTGGGATGAAACATCATTGACAATCAATGCCATCCAAAAGCTGGCATCCATAATCAGAAAAATGGACATAAGGTATAGCTTGATAACGTGCAACGGGTAAAATCTATACCCCTTCCCTCTTTTGTTTGAAAATTTCTATTTTTGAATATCTCACGAATAAGACATTATCCCAAAATGGAGTATCTTTCATGCTACTTCCCCAAATTCCTTTTCTTAGAGACACAGATTGAATTCGTAAAAGATTCCAAAAAGAATTGATGTTGAGCACTTCAACATTCCATATTAAGCACATACGACGGAAATGAGTCTAATTAAGCTTAAATCCATACAAAGAGAATCACTATTGAGACAAAAGAAAAGAAAAAGGAAAAGAATGAAATCTGTGACATAACAGAATCTGAAGAGGTAGTGTCCTATTTTTTCTCTTTAGTGAGGAGGTTACTTTGGGTGACGCAAGAAGTTGATTGATTTGTTTAAGATTCAATGCAACTGGAGCATCCAGACCAGTCAATCTGAAGTACGAATTGAAGAAGTCTGAAAGTTAACTTCTATGCCAGGACAATTAAGCTTGATGAACAAATAACACAAGATGAAGAGAGAAAAGTATAACAATCAAGTAAAGCCTATAAACTGACGAGCGGCATAAGATTCTCTCCTAACACTTTAGTTAGCATAACTTGGTCTCAATGCCTAAGAAACTAGAAATTTCTGGAATATTTTTCCCCTGAACATCATAATGAACCTAAAGTATCACAAATTACATTGTATTAAAAACAAGACACAATTTTCGAAAAAGGAGGAATTTGACAGTTCAAAATTATATAGGAAAGGTAGTGTGGACTAAATATGCAATCAAATTGACATCTGGATGACATTTTGTTGACCACTTTTTATTTATAAAAACTAAAAATTGCAATATAAACACTAAATTACAAGTATGAAGATGATTGGAAAAGTCATGAATACATCAAATACCAGGTGATCAAGTGAATAATAATAAAATTGCTACGTCCATCTTTCTAGAGAGTGACAATCATATTTCTTTGCTATGTATTCAATCCATTCAACTTGTCTACATGCCTTCGTAATGTTAAAAAATGTTTCATTAAAAATTTCAAGTTTATCCCTACTAAAAATATGTTCTCCAGACAATGTTTTAACTGGTTAAGAAAGCACGCTCCCACAAAGCCAAGTAAAATATTATATGTATAGGAAGTGAACCGAAACAATCATAGCCAAAGCAATGCTTTTATGACTGCAACGTAAAATCCACACAATCAGTGCCAATATAAAGGACAAAGGTACCAAAAAGAGAAATTATTTGAGGTAGAAACATGAAGAGGAAGAAGGGAAGAAAGAGCCAGTTTTAAGCAAAGGAGAAAGGAGACAAACACACATGTGCTCTTTCTCCCAATGCAATAAGCTGCCATTGAAGATATATCCTTGACATGTGCCTGCTGATTAATTCACATTCTTGTCAAACAAAAGCCTAACAAAGTATGACATACTCAATCTAGCGACTAAAAACCATAGAGAACATCTTCTTGTTGAGATTTGCTCCTCCTAACAATGAGTTTATGAGGAAGTTTCCTAATTACTTACCAAGTGTAGGACATCAATGCTGACTAGACGTGCATCATTACCCTCAATAGTTATCAAGAGTACGTTTCCAGCAACATCTGCAGTAGTTTTGTTGTTCACTATTTCTTGCCTGTTGGAATATTGTAGGTAGACAGTTTTCCCTCGTACCTGAGCTGGCTCCGAGGATGAAGCATAATATGATATCATTGCAATAGCTTGATTTAATTCCGCCTATTAAACATAAAGAGAATCAAATAAATGAATGAATGAATGAATGAAACAAGAGAAAGGAGAAAAGATTATGCCTCTTACAAATTCAATAAAAGCTTGATTTTGATTTGCTCCAACGTTACACTTTGTGTTAACAACTTTACCAAATGGTTTCCCTAGTTCAATGAGCTCCTCTTCTGTACATTCCCACGGTAAGTTTCTCAAATGGAGAACCTTTGAGGGGGGTTGCGTGTAGCGGAACTGTGGCTGGCTTGACACGGATGCCATTCCGCACTATGATCCAAAATGCAAACAAATAAAACAAAAAAATTATCATTCATAAATTATCCATGATATAAAATCATTTAAATCATCCTTGAAATCAAATTTGATGTTAAATGTATGCAACCACAAAGATACATGCGAACCCAAGAAAAAGGGAGGAAATCCTAAAAAGGCAAGGATATGCTTCGTGGTCCAATCAGGTAATGATCTAATCGGATCAACCCACTAGTTTGCTTCTTAGCAAGTAATGTCCAACCTCAATTACGCAACAAAATATATAGAAAAAGATTTTTTTTTTAGAATACATGAATTTGGATCTTCTCCCTTTAACTAATATACAACATAGCATCACAATAAATTTCCTCACCGAAATGTCACACCCCAGGCCCATGCTATGTCAACAACATCATTAGAGTTATAGGCTTCAATAGTAACATTGGGCTTATTTGTCCACTTGGGCAACAATATAACTACAACTAAATCCACAACTGTAACTCACGAGCTAGTAACTTCAACTCTCACAGTTGAGATACAACTACAAATGGGGATCATCATGCTGTTTCTGCCAGTATGGAATTAGAATTTGAAAACTTCAACAAAATTGAATTGAATCTATAAAGTCGGGATCTAGGAAAACAACCTAGAAGGAAGGTTGAATAGGATTGTTACTCATTTTAAACTCAAACAAACAGTTAAATAAAAATGACTGGCTCAGTTTTCTGTAAACGCATTTTTCAAGAGTTCATTAACTCATAGTAGAGTAGTGGTCGGTGAGTTGAGAAGAAAGTGTGCCCCTTCTCATACAAAACAGAAGTCGTGAAGCTAAAATCAATTAGCTGACCATGTCTAGCATGCAGGTCTTGTCAGAGCCTGACCATGGTTGGATATGCAACCCTTATTTACTCAGTACTTGCTTCAGTACCTTTGCATGTGAATATTTTTTTTCAAAATCCAGTTTTCAGGCTCCAGATCTATGCAATCGACAGAGCGGTAAAATAATCTCTGATATGCTAGCATACTTTCTGACATGACTTTCACAGAACATATCAAGAAATAATAATCAACATATTATCAAAATTAACAGAACTGGTTGCGCAAGAAAGACCGGGAACAGACAAAGTTTATCATGAATCATTCAGAGCTCCAGAAAAATAAAGGGGTACAAAAGTCAGGGGCCCAATTTCACAATAAGTACTATATTATCATAGAAAAGCAGTGAATTAAAGGAAACAAAATAAATCACATAATGTTACACCAAGATTGCTTCTTTTTAGGTAGACAAAAATTAAGTAGTTTTTACAATAGCATCAACCAGCAACCAAAACTGAATCCAATCTGTTCATCCACAACTCCAAATTTCGCTGTTAAACCAAATAGACACAAGTTGACCAAACAGTATATCAAGTATATTTAACCAAGTTTAATAATTACTAGATAGATAGAAATTAAGTCAATTTTACAATAGCATTTACCAGGAGAAAACTAAATCAAATCCATTTTCAAATTCATCTGTTTAACGAAAATACACACATAACCAAGATGTTAATCACAAATATTCAGCGAATTTTGTTATTTTCTAGATATATAGAAATTAAGTGATTTTCATAATGGCATCTACCAGCAACAAAAGAAGAACCGAATCAAATCTGTTTACCAGATTTCAAACTGAAATATTAAATCAAACAAAATCATTATTATAAAATCGAATTGGTATTTTTAGGTAGATAGAGATTAATCAATACCAGAAGCAAAAACTAAACCCAATCTGTTCACCAAAATTTTCAGATTTGGCCATTGAACCAAATAAAATCACTGATATTAAGCCGAGATTTCTATCTTGTAGGTAGATAAAATTTAAGTAACTTTCACAATAACATCTATCAGTAGCACAAACTGAATCTAATCTGTTCACCGAATTCAGCCATCGAACCAAATACACACATGTTTTCGCAACCGCATCTATCGATATACATCAGAAAATCGAATTGAAATTAGAACTAGAAGGTAAATACAAAGATTGAGAGGGGGCACCTGAGCGAAGAAGGGAATTAGGGTTCGTAGAGGACAAACAGCTGAGAGACTCGGAAAGGATTTTTTTAAATTTATTTTCTTTTTTATTTCTTTTTTATGACTATTGTATGATGGGATGTGGCGTAGGTTAGCGCCCGGTTAGCAAAACAGAAAATCACAGGCGTATAATAGCTGAGGGCTTGGCTTCAAACTTTTTTTCTTTTCCTCTCTTTTTCATTTTTATAATTACTGAAATTTTGTAATAGGTGAGAAAATATACATTAAGCCCTGACCCCATTTTTTTTTTTAAAATCATTTTTTCAAAATATATTTTTAATCACACATTGTCTCGTAAAATAATTTTACACGTGAATTCAATTTTTTTTAAAAAATTTTTAATCACACATCCTCTAAAAAATCACTATTTAAATATACATTTTCTCCTAAACGTGGGGTCGATCAGGGACTAGATGATAAATAAATATGATATAAAATCATAATCTCAAGAATAATGGTAGGTAGTACAAGTAGTCTTTAGTTCTTGTTTGACGATCATTATTTTCAAACTCGTTTTTTCTACATACTCATTTTAAACTGTACATTCACACAATAAAATATTCTGCACTTAAATTCAAAATTTTTCTCTACCTTTTAATCACACATTCTCTAAAAAAACTCACTATTCAAAACTCTATTTTTCCAATAAAATGGTTGTCAAACAAGGGCTTAATTCAAGTTGATGTAATAATAGGTACAATGTTAACCCAAGAATAACTAATCAAGAGGGGGTTGAATTGATTTTTAAAACTTTTTCGAATAATGAACTAAAATCTCGTAAACTAAAAACACGTTGATAA
>CAIGRB010080134.1:25088-52108 GCA_903798255.1 Fraxinus quadrangulata | reverse complement strand
GTAACAAGGCTAAATTGGTGGCCCAATGTTACAATCTAGAAGAAAGCATCGATTATGAGGAAACATTTGCACCAATTGCTAGATTAGAATCTATTCACATGCTTCTTGGTTTTGCTAATGATTTTTCAATTGGAAAAGCGGTACCACTCTTTTTGTTAAAACTCATAAGAACGATATGATCATTGTTCCAATCTATGTTGATGATATTATATTTGGTGCCACTAACATTCAACTTTGTAAATAATTCTCTAAGTGCATGAGTATGGAATTTGAAATGAGCATGATGGGAGAACTTAAATTTTTCCTTGGTCTCCAAATTAAGCAAACTTGTGATGAAATTTTCATCAATCAAAGTACGTACATTTTGGATATGCTCAAGAAATTCGACGTGGATGATTTGAAACCAATGAACACCCCTATGAGCTCATCCATAAAATTGGACAAGGACGAACAAGGTATGTCCGTTGATATAATAAAATATCGAGGTAAGATCGGATCCATTCTTTACTTAACCGCAAGTAGACCTGATATTAATGTATGTATATGTGCTAGATTTCAATCAAATCCTAAAGAATCACATCTTAAGGCCACAAAATGAATCTTTAGATATCTTAGTGGCACTAGAACATTAGGACTTTGGAATCATAAGGGCACTCACATTGATCTACTTAGCTATTCGGATGCCGATTGGGCTGGATGCACAATCGATCGTAAAAGCACTAGCGGAACTTGTCATTTTTTAGGCTTTTCGCTTGTATCATAATTTAGCAAGAAACAAAACTCCATTACATTATCTACCATCGAGACCGAATATATCTCGACCACAAGTTGTTGTGCACAAATTCTATAGATGAAACAAACTCTTAGTGATTATCACTTATCCTTTGATCATACCCACAACATGTGTGATAACACTAGTGCTATTAACTTATCTAAAAATCCTATTTTACACTCTAGGTCGAAACATATTGAGATTCGACATCACTTCCGCCGAGACCATGCTCAAAATGGTGATATTGTGCTAGAATTTGTAAACATAGAATGTCAATTGACTGATATCTTCACAAAACCTCTAGCTCTTGATCGATTCTCACATTTTAGAAGAGGTTTAGCCATAATTGATGAATTTGAAGTACATGATTGAAACTACATGCTCTTATATGTTTCAATCTTTTTCACCTTAATTCGTGTGCATCATAAAAAAATCCAAATGAGGAACCGAATGTCCGGTTCAGCGTCTGGGTCCTTTTTAAATCGCGTAAAACAACCCTTTCTCTCCTATTTTCTCCACTGTTCTCCACTTTTTTCTTTCTAAATCTCTTATCCATCTCTTAATTTTTTCCCTCAAATCATCAATTACCTTTTAGTTTCAAAAATTACTTCTACCTTTTAACTCTTTCCAAAATTTCAAATTTGCATCAATTACATTCCATATTTCCCAAATCCGAAAACCTAGACATTAAAATTTTTTTCCTCGAAATCTTCTCTATTTTTTGCAATGTCGGGATCTAGAAGAATGGAGAAAAGACTCAAGATAACGGTACGATGATCTCCTTAACCGTCATCCGATGAGGAATTTGATATGGAACCGAGGTGCCGGTCAACCCATTTGAAAAGTCACCCATTTTAATAGGTAAGAATGTTGATTTTGCCAACTTTACCATTGAAGCACTCGCATTTCATATTGAGGAACTTTTTGAAAATATGGGATGGATTTCAATTGCAATATTAGAAGAGCGTGTATACCCACGACTCATGCAAGAATTTTACAAAAGTATGTCGATTTCATGTTCGAATGAAATTTCATGTTTGGTTAAAACTAAACATGTTGTTATAAACAAAGCAATCGTTCGTGACATTTTGGAACTTGAAGTGTATGAAACTTGAAGTTTTCTGCATAAGGCACATCCAACGTTCGATAGCTATGACCTTACTGAGGCTTGTCATCGCGTCACCGGAAAAAAATTGAAAATATCACCAAAGTAAGTGTACATCAATTGTCTCTTCCATGCAAGGTTTTACACAACATAATTGTAAATATTATCCTACCCCTAAAAGGTCATCGGGATGAAATGAGTTCATTTGATCTCTTCCTTCTCGATTTTTTTCTTGTCGATAGGAAACTTGATTTCCCAAACATTGCATTAGGACTCATGAAGCTTGTCCATTCGTCACAAAATGTTAAAGTGTTACCATGCTTCTCACTAACATTTTCAAACACTTTCACATCTTATTAGATAATGAAACATTTGTCCAACTTAAACCCACCGACACTATTAACATCAAAACACTTAAACACATGAAAATCACCAAAGAACATGGTCAGTGGGTGGCACATACTAGGGGATTCGACCCCACCTCGAGTCCATCAACTCTACCCTTTGAGGGTGACGATGATGACGTACAAGAAGCTCATGTTCCTCCTCATGACATTTCGGGGTCCAGCATCCCTCATTCATCGGGCAGTGACTTCACACTCACTGAGGATCAGTACAACATTTTGAATGGCCGCGTTGACTCTCTCACATCCGCAGTTGATGGTCTCGATGAAATGCTCCATCGTGCACTAGCTCAATAGGAAGCCATTCAAGCTCAATAGACGACGATGCATGACCAACAGAATGCCTTCTACACCCACTTCTATGCTCAGTTTCCTCCTCTGGAGTCTTAGTCATAGTTTAATCTTTCCTTATCATGGATTTTATCCTTATTTGCTTTACTATGGATGTCTCCTCACATTTTGCTTCATGCTAACATTTTCCATTTGTCAAATGTTGAATATTTCATTGTGAATTTTCTTTGCCATATTACTATTTCCCTTTGAGATCTCTTCGGCTTATGTTTTGCTTTATATTTTCCTACTTCATGTTCTTTTTGCTTATGCCAAAAGGGAGAAAACATATGAACGATGATATGCATGCTTAATATGTATAAGAAAAAGAGAATTCTTGATATATAAAACAGAGGGGCATGAGCATTGTAAATGTATGAATCATATGAGATAATGTATTTTTTTAATTGCAAATTATCTATTGTTTGTCATAATCAAAAAGGAAAATTTTGATGACCTATGGTCAATCTTATGTGTTGATCATAACAAACAAAGTATGTTTATCACTAATATTTATATTTGAATATTCAAATACTACATGTTGCCGACTTAATCAAATTTGAGACAAAATAATTGGACAAAAAGTTGTCCATCAAGAAAGTTCAAGATGAAAATCGATCAAGGACTCACGTCAAAACAAATGGAGACAAACTTTGCGCCATTTCAAAATCGAGCAACGCCACATCAATCAAAGTTATTGGACCTAGATGTTCTTAACTCGTTTGTAAAGGTAAAACACTTTAATTCTTAGCAATAACACATTGAAAACTTAAGTGATAAATTTCTTATGCACGAAAAAATTTCACTTTATTAAAACGTGTACACAAAAATTATTTTTCAAAGATAAGATTTTCAACTTAAATCTTAAATACTATTAAACATCACTTATCTTGAAATATCTAGTAAAAATGCATGCAAAAATCTACTGGTTGTAAACAAAACAAAATAAATGGCCTAGAAATAATCCTAGCCATTCGGACGTCTGGTTCGCCGCAACAGTCAAATTTTCGACCATTTTGACTGATTTTCAACGGCTACTTTTTAGGTCATCCGATACTATTCTGAACGTCTGGTTGGGTTGTCCGGTTTGGTAGAAAAGTTGGCGTTTCTCACTTCTATAAATATCAACCCATTTTCCATTCATTAATACAACAAGAGAGCATTAAAGTGAGATTCTTTGAGTAAAGTAGCATTGATTTCTCATCCTATTTATTATTACCAAATCATTTTGTTTGGATAAATTATTAATTAAATCAATTCTTGAAAATCATTGAACACAACAAAGTTTTTCTAAACCTAACACTTGAACTTCACTCATTGTTATCCATTAAAGTGTTAGTGTATTTCTCTCTTGGTACTTAATTGTGATCATATCATTTATTAAGAAAGAAGTTTTCAATTTGTAAATTCAATTCTTTTTAAACTTGTGGGTCGTGTTGAGGTCCTGAAAAGCTCAACCTTGTAAAAGGATCGGTGCTCCTTGCTTGTAAGTTATCGAAGCTTTGTAAGAGTTGGATTGCACCACAAGTCAATCAACATAGTGAAATTAGCCTTGCTCGTGCCGAAGAGCTTGGTAACGGAGGACGTAGATCATTACGTTGGATCGAACCTCCATAATTATATCATTTGCACTCTCTATCCATCTTTATTTATTGCTTTCATATTCACGTTTGTTATTTGAATTAATCTATCTAGTTATTATGCACTTGATTTTAAGTTAATTTCTCGAAAAGTTTTAGAAACGAATTCACCCTTCTCTTGGTTAGCTATTCTTAGGCTATCACCAAAATCTTCCGACTGAAATGGGATTTGGCCAATTTTCACCAGGAACAACAATAATCACGGTTAATATGGTAAGTGGGTTAAACATTCCCACTGGCGTGATGCTATGCAGGCTGAGATTTGAGCACTTGAATCTAATAATACTTGGCTTCTTACATCTCTTCCTCCAAGCAAGAAACCCATCGGTTGTAAGTGGGTCTTCAAAACTAAACTCCATGCAGATGGTTCCATTGAGAGGTATAAATCTCGATTAGAGGCCAAGGGTTACACTCAGGTTGAGGGCCTTGACTATCATGACACTTTTGCTCCTATGGCTAAACATGTCAATGTCCATTGTGTTCTAGCAATTGTAGCAGCCCATCATTGGCATCTCCATCAACTTGATATCAATAATACATTTCTTCACGATGATTTGGAGGAGGAGGTCTATATGATGCTTCATCTCAAATATGGTCGAGAGGGGGAGACTCATGTTTGTCATCTACTTAAATCTCTTTATGGTCTTAAGCAGGCTTCACATAATTGGTACTCCAAACTGTCCTTCGTATTGTTGTCAAATGGTTTCGCTCAGTCCACTGCTGATCACTCACTTTTTACTCGAACGATTGGCTCTTGTTTCACTGTTATTCTTGTTTATGTTGATGATATCTTGGTTGCAGGAAATGACCTCTCTGCCATCACCACTCTCAAAACCTTACTTGATGAAAAGTTCGAGATTAATGATGTAGGCCCATTGAAATATTTTCTTGGTCTTGAAATCGCCCGATCACCACTTGGAATTTTCATTAATTAGAGGAAGTATACTCTTGACATACTTGCTAACTCCGGTAATTTGGGTTCCCCGACCTACCTCTTTTCCCATGAATCAGAATTTGAAGCTTACTCTTGACGATGGCACTCTCCTTTCTAATCCTAGTGCTTACCAACGGCTAGTGAGTCGACTTCTATATCTCACTATTACTTGCCCATACATCACCTTCTCTGTAAATATGCTGAGCTAATTCATGGAAAATCCTCGAAACTCATATCACCAAGCTGCACTTCATATTCTCCATTATTTGAAAAATTCTCCGAGCCATGGACTATTTTATTTTGCCCAGTGTGATCTCAGGCTCTCTGCATACTCTGATTCTGATTGGGCTAGCTGCTACCACTCATCATTCCATGACAAGTTTTTTTGTCACTCTTGGGACTAGTCCCATTTCTTGGCGTACAAAGAAACAAACAGTTGTTTCACAATCCTCTGTCAAATCTGAGTACTGTGTAATGGCGATGGCCACTTATGATCTTGTTTGATTCAAATCTCTTTTACATGATCCGCAACAAATATTGCTCTACTGTGATAGTAAGGCTGCTCTCCACATCAACCGTAATCCTATTTTTCATGAGCGCACCAAACATATTGAAATAGATTGTCATTTTTACATGAGAAATATCTCTCTGGGCTCATCTTTCCTACTCACGTTTCTGCTAAACTGCAACTGGCTGATATCTTCACTAAGGCTCTTGGACATGACCTTTTTCACCATTTCAATCGCAAGTTGGACATTATAGACCTTCATGCTCCAACTTGAGGGGGAATATTAACCGTGATTATTGAGATTTAGTTACCATCATAGCAATTATTTCTAGATTATTTCCTTTATATAATATTTTGTCCTAGATTAGTTTTATTTCCTCGCATAGAAGATTTTACATGTATTAATACACCATTGTATTGTATATTGAGTTAATGAAAATTACTTCATTCCATATGAATTTTAACAATTCTAGTACTTGGCTCAAGAATTAATGAAATAAACAAAATTCAAACCACTTAAACAATTTGTTCTTTTGGGATTGCAACTTTTTTATGTTTTTGGATTTTTCGTTGGTTTGTTTGTTTGAGTAAAGCGACCACACACAAGGCCACTTTTTTTATAGTAAAAGGAACCAAAGCAAAATACAAGTGAAAATGTAATATGACATATAAGTAGAAAAAATTAACACATATAAGTAGAAAAAATTAACACATATTAGACCGATAACTTTAAAGATAAAATAGCCAGCACTACATCATCTATGTTCTTTTCATGCCTTGCTTCATCATACATCGAGTTCCATACTTTGTAGGCTCTTTATAATTGTCTACTGTGACGTCATATGATAGGTTTCTTTAAGTTGTAAAAATGGCTTATATCATATGCAATGCTAAACACTTCTATCAAACTAATATGCACTAAGCTAAACAATTTAAATTAAGTGTTCTTAGAAAACATAAAAACTTCTCTTGAGAAAAATGGAAATTCAAGCTATATTAGTGTTGGGAATTTACTTAAATATGCACAGCGGAAAATAAGCAATTGCAATTCCCATACAAGGATCTACATTGTGTTTAGATAGAAACTGTGATAGAAATTATACCTTTGATGATTTCTGCAAACTCCTTTGCTTTTTCTTGAACTGGAATAATCACGATCTGCACTCCAAGCTGTCCANAAGCCATTCAAGCTCAATAGACGACGATGCATGACCAACAGAATGCCTTCTACACCCACTTCTATGCTCAGTTTCCTCCTCTGGAGTCTTAGTCATAGTTTAATCTTTCCTTATCATGGATTTTATCCTTATTTGCTTTACTATGGATGTCTCCTCACATTTTGCTTCATGCTAACATTTTCTATTTGTCAAATGTTGAATATTTCATTGTGAATTTTCTTTGCCATATTACTATTTCCCTTTGAGATCTCTTCGGCTTATGTTTTGCTTTATATTTTCCTACTTCATGTTCTTTTTGCTTATGCCAAAAGGGAGAAAACATATGAACGATGATATGCATGCTTAATATGTATAAGAAAAAGAGAATTCTTGATATATAAAACAGAGGGGCATGAGCATTGTAAATGTATGAATCATATGAGATAATGTATTTTTTTAATTGCAAATTATCTATTGTTTGTCATAATCAAAAAGGAAAATTTTGATGACCTATGGTCAATCTTATGTGTTGATCATAACAAACAAAGTATGTTTATCACTAATATTTATATTTGAATATTCAAATACTACATGTTGCCGACTTAATCAAATTTGAGACAAAATAATTGGACAAAAAGTTGTCCATCAAGAAAGTTCAAGATGAAAATCGATCAAGGACTCACGTCAAAACAAATGGAGACAAACTTTGCGCCATTTCAAAATCGAGCAACGCCAACAATTTTGGAATGAAGGTCTAAGGCTGGAGACTGAAGTCATTTGGGGATGGATTGAGCCTATATAAATATAATTATGGATTGGGCCCAAAACAAATGGCCCACTCCAATTACAAAAACAAACGATGATGATTGATGGGCTGGGCTGAATGGCCCACTTTCAAAACAAAAATAAAGATTATGGGCTTGGCGCCTGGGCCAAGTTGGCCCAGAAAAAAAATGTAGAAAGGATGAAGAAGACGAACCAGTAGGAAGCTGTCGACGAAACTCCCAACTGCATCACTGTTCCGGTGGTCCGGCAGAGCCCAGCACGCAGGGCCGTGTCCCCTGGCCGGGTGCTGGGTCCGTCTCTGCTTCCACGCATTGAAGTATCCACAATTTCCACAGCGAAGATATATAAAATATTGTAGGAGCAAAGTCAAGTCATTGGATTTGTCTTGCATGCAAATAAATATCCATTACAGTAGCATTCATCATTTCTTAATTTAAGGGCTAAGTTAGATAAATAAATTGTAATTGATGCTAAAATGGGGTGACTTAACTGAAACAATCAAGTGTACTTTCGGGAACATTAGATGCCAAAACGACACAGTTTTAGACTTTAAAAGCTGTAAATATGATGCCCTGCAAGGTGTGACTACAAACTACTATAAAAAATTTCTTCTGGTACTTGGTCAAGGATTAATGAAAATAAACAAAATTCAAACCAACTAAACAATTGTTCTTTTGGGATTGAAACTTTTTTTATGCTTTTTTGTTTTTCATTTGAGTTAAGCAACCATACACAAGGCGACTTCTTTTATAGTAAAAGGAACTAAATCAAAATACAAGTGAAACTATAGTAACTGACATACAAAGTAGAAACAATGGACAAGTACTAGACCCATAACTTTAAAGATGAAAAAGCCAGCACTACATCTTACATGTTCTTTTCATGCTTTGCTTCATCGTACATCGAGTTCCATATTTTGTAGCCTCATCATAACTGTCTGCTATGTCGTCCTATGACGGATTTCTTTAAGTTGTAAAAATGGCTTATACGCAATACTAAAAACTTCTATTAAAATAATATGCACTAAGCTAAACAGTTTAAATTAAGTGTTCTGAGTAAACATAAAAACTTCTCTTTAAAAAAATGGAAATTCAAGCAATATTTGGACTTACATAAGGTCAAACCATTAAGGATTATAAAATTTTTAAGTAAGATGAGATGAACATTTTCGCTACTTTTTTTTTTTTTTTTAAATATCTACTTGTATAAATTAATGGAGATAAACAAGTAACTGCGGATATTGTTGGACGTTGAAGTCTCCAAAGCCAATTATCTTTTTTGGATTATTTTCAAGAAAGCAACTTCCACGATGTTTCCAAAATTTCCACAGTGAAGACACAGAAAAATCTCAGCATCCAATGGATCAGTCCTTAAGACATGATCAGTTGTTGCCCCCTCAAGGTGGTTATCGTCTCCAGTTTTATAGTCAAGCAACTTGTGTTTTATTCCTGGAAAGAAGTGAAGTTCACAACAGAGCAACGATTGCCACCGACCTAGTAAAGAACCCCAAACAAATCATGACATAAATCAGACCTTAAACTTTTCTTGCAGAAATCTTTTATTTCATATTAATACATACACACGTATCAATCCTCGTATTTCAGGCTCCCTCCAAGCAAGTTGTTTATGCATTTTAATTAGCCATGGGAAAGAATGTGAACTTTACGTTGCTGGCAATGCTTTACTTGCTTATCCGTGTTGTTGCATCTGTTGTTAGTTCTACTGATGAGTATTCTCTCCTGACCTTGAAATCTCAAATAATTTCTGAGTCAAATGTCTTGGCTAAGAATTGGTCACAAGGAACCTCTTTTTGCAATTGGATTGGTATTACTTGTGGCAAGAGACATCAAAGAGTTAGAGGCTTAAATATAGCAAATATGGGTCTACGAGGTACTATTGCTAAAGAAATCGGTCAACTCTCTTTCTTGAGATCTTTGAATATTAGCAACAACAGTTTCCATGGATTTATCCCGGATGAAGTGGGTAATTTGAGTCAACTTCGAGAAATCGAAATGCAGTACAATGAGTTAAACGGCTCTATTCCAACAAATTTTGGATTTCTCAAAAATTTACAGAATTTAAATCTCTACCAAAACAGACTCAGTGGGGATATTCCTAATAGGATTTTCAACCTATCTTCCTTGGTGGAAATTAGTTTTGGAAACAATAGTCTCTCTGGGAATCTTCCCATAGATATTTGCAGCAACCTTCCAAAGCTAGAGACGCTGATAATTTCTTTGAATCAAATAAGCGGCAACATTCCTCCAAGCTTGGGGACGTGCACGAATCTTAAACTACTTTCTTTGTCACAGAATCATTTGACTGGAGGCATTCCAATGGAAATCGGGAACATGTCAAAGCTTCAATATCTCCGTCTAGGATTAAATAATTTGACAGGTATGTTTAAATTGTTAGTCATGTACATACATCTCCCAATAAACTACATGTTATTTTCCAAAAGTTCGTGAAAAGGGATAAATACATCGTTGTCCTTTTACATCATAAATATTTATTACACGCGTTGTTGAGTTTGTGACCCAAATTCATTTAGAGTTTGCATGGTTTAGTGTATTGGGCATGGTTTAGTGTATTGGGCCTTGTGGACGTCTAAATAATGTCCATGGGGAAAAAGGGACTAAAGGCACTAGCCTACTACTAGCTGGACGCTTGAGCGGCATGATGGAATTTTCAACAACAAACTATCGCTCGCCTATCATTCGCTTGGCGCTCGCCAACACCAAGCACTTGAATGTCGCGCCATTTCGTGCTTTCCTTATTTTGTTTATTCAACCTAGTTTCTATCTTTATAGCTATTATTAGGGTTTGACACGTAGCCCTACATATAGTTGGCTTCTATTCATAGTTAAAATAAGGTTTTACCTCATTAATACTGAGATTAGGATTATCATGAGATACACAATATTATTGTAATTTTCTTTCTCCATTATAATTGAATAAAATCTCCAATTTCTCTGCTAAATTAAATTCTTATTTCTTGTGTTCTTTTTGTTTGCGATCAATACTTCATATCATTCTGTATAACCTCATTTCATCCCTAACAAGTGGTATTAGAGCTTCGGTTGGATTTGTTCGAGGTTTCTTTGCTTTTATGGCAACCATTAAGTATAACATACTGCTTTTGGATTGCAATACTAGATTTTCATTGTGGCAGTTGAAGATATGATAGTACTCATTCAGATAGATTTGGATGATGCGTCGTTGAAATTTGACAAGATACCCACAACTTGAACTACATAGGAGAAACAATATAAGGATCGGAAGGCACTTTTACAAATTCGTCTTCATCTTTCGAATAATATTCTTCAGAACGTTTTAAAGGAGAAAATCGAGTTGTATTATGGTTAAAGTTGGAGCAATTGTGTATGACTAAGAGTTTAACTAGCAAATTGCACCTGAAGCAGCGTATGTGTTGTCATTGCATGATTGAAGGTCGATCTTCGAAAGATCTCCTGGCTATTTTTAAAGAAATCATTGTTAATTTGAAAACTTTAGAGATAAAGCATGATGAATAAGATTTGGTCTTAATTCTTTTGTGTTTATTGCCCATTTCGTTTACATTGTTTAGAGACTCGATTTTGTATAGTCGTGATATTCTCACCAATGAAAATACGTATGATATTTTGTTTTCAAAGAAAAAGATGAATCATCTGGTTGGATCTGAGTATAGAGATAGAGCAGGCCTTGTTATTCATGGTTGTCACTGAAGGGGCAGGCCAAAATCTAATTTCAATAATCAAGTTGGTTTTTATCGCAAGAAGAAATGACACATCAAAAGAGATTACAACAAGTTGCAGAATAAAAATAAGTTGGTTGTAAATAAGAATGAAATGCAATCAGATACTTCAGGAGAAGTCGTTGTCACAGAGGTCTATTTGAGTTATGGGGATCTTTTGGCTATTATTGACGACTTATCTAAACTTGATGATGATTGGATTTAGCTTGTGTTTTTCATATGTGTTCCATTCGGGATTTGTTTGCACTATATGAAATAGTTTTGAAAGGTGACATGGTCATGAGAAACAACGCACCTTATTGGATAACTGGTATCGATAGAGTTAGACTAACGCTCTTGGATGGGACATTTAGAAGTTAGAACATTTGTTCACGTTCGACACGTTTCAAATTTGAAGAAAAATCTCATCTCATTGGCTCCTTTTGATTCAAAAGGTTAAGAGTTCACTAGTGGAGGTAGAGCTTTAAGGCTTGCAAAGGTGTTCGGGTTGTATTTGAGGGGTGTAAAAATTCCTAGTTATACGTCTTGTATGGCTATGCAAAATCGTTGAAGAACAATCAAGAAATGTTTTGTACAGTGGTGGATATTCATTTTGGTACAGTACCGTTGGAATTCGGTTTGGGGTCTATATTGAAGAATATAGCTTAGTCGAATTCAGAGGATATGGGTAATGTCGCTTTACCACCATCGCCTAAGGTGCCATGATAATTCAATTACTAGGGACAGACCCATTGGAGAAACGTACAAGCTGGAAGTTGATTTTATTGTGCATGCTTTAAGTATATTTGAAGGTGTTCAGTTTAGCAAGGTCCTTCTTCTTCTTTTTTTTAGTGGAAGGAGGGCGGTACCTCCGAGATTTTATTAATGTGTCCTCACTTGTGGTGGAGGAACACCGTGATTACAAATGTTATAAAAAAAGTCAATAAATGACGAAGTACTACTTCCCTTACAGTGAAAATAAAGAATAATAGGAAAGTAGTAAAAACGAGTACTACCTCCCTTACAAAGAGCACAAGTATAAGCAAAAATAAAAGTAAAAGCAAAATACAAATACTTAGACTCTAGTGTTGGGAAAACCATATCTGTCAATCTGAATAAGAGCCCTGATATGTCATGGTAGGTCAACTGGTCCATATTCCTGGTATCTACGATGATGCCAACCCTCTATATCAAGTGCATCTGCAACTTGGTTCCCTCTCTAAAGATGTGGGAAAGCATCTCTATCAAATGAAATGATATCTGCAATCTGTCTGAGTATCCTCTAGATAGATCACGGTCCGCTACCTCTGGTGATGAAGTGAATGGCCACAGTCGAATCTGCATCAACCCAAATATCTGACAAACCAAGATCTCTAGCCAGTAGTATCCTATCACGAATAGCCCTGAGTTCCGCCTCTAATATCATACACTGTCCATATGAAGCTGAAAAAGATTTGATACATTTTCTCGTGCAGTCCCTGATGATGCCTCTCCTACTCGCAAACCCATCATTGACACAATCATCGGTGTTGATTTTGATAGATCCAAATGATGGAGTGCGCCACCAAACCATGATAAGGAGAGGAGATGGGAGGAGAGTCAAAGAAATACCAAAAAGAGTAACAAGTTGCATGTCATTACGCCAATGTAACAGTCAGAATAATCCACCAATATGGAGGAAGGAAACCATACGATAAACTCTCCAAATAATATTTCTCCAACTCATACGTATGTCCCTGTGCTTTGCATTATTTTTCTCAGTCCAAAGAAACCAGAAAATCGATAGAGGAATAATGATGCGAATGTGTCCGATCCTTGCAAACTGTCCAGAATACCTCCATCTCAGAAATCTATGTCTGACACTCTCTCTCACACTCACGGTAATCTGAAATAAAGCCCTAAAATATTGCCAAACATGATCTGAGATACCGTTACCAGTAAGAATATGAGTGATGGTCTCAATCTCTGAACAACACTGACATCGAGAAGCCAACTAACTGTCGATCCTCCTCTGGATAATGACATCAACTGGTATTAATTCATGCCATAATCTCCAAGAGAAGAACGTAACGGTAGGAGTTATGATAGGGCTCCACAGTAGGCGAAATGAATCATGCACTGGCCTGCTAGATCAGATCAGCTGCCATGCTGATTTAGTAGAAAATCTACCATCTGATGTGACCCTCCAGAAAATGTGATCCGAGACATCAAGATATAGTGGAATGGTCGCAATCTGCTCTGCCATAGCTGATGGAAGAGCCTGTAGTAATCGTCCAAGATCTTATCCAGTCTCTTCGAAAAAGTCTTACACCCTCGCAGATGTATGTTGTCTGTGTGGAAAAATTGATGCCAATGCAGATTCACCCATCCAACAATTGTGCCAAAAAAATCTGCCCTATCCCAAGGTGCCACGCAATGTGTGTCTTGGCGCATGGTCCAAATCTCTTCAATCTCTTCCAAAAATGAGAGGCTGAATGAGGAACTGCTGTAAGCGATGGATGTGTTCCTTTACAATATTTTTCCTGTAAAAACTAAGTCCATAGAGAAATTTGAGACCTGAACAACCACCACAGCTTCAATGAAAATGTGTCCACCGTATCTTGTAATCGTCTAAAGCCCAGACCTCCCTCGTCAGCAGGAAAGCAAATCGCCTTCCAACTCCGACAATATAGACGACGCACGTGATCCTTAGAATCCTATAGGAATCGTACAAATATACTCTCTAGACTTTTCAGAATGACCTTATGAGGTCACATAATTAGGAATAGATACAGTGGTATAGAGGAAAGAACAGACCTCAGTAGAGTAATCCTACCGCAGGAGAAAGAAAGTGTGAAGCCCATACAGAAATCTTGCTCCTAACCTTCATAATGAGATCATCATACAGAAAGCTTTTCTTAGCCCCTTTAAACAAAGAGACTCCCAGATATGTGAACGACTGTCTCTGATGTGAAA
The DNA here is from genome assembly GCA_903798255.1 of Fraxinus quadrangulata. NCBI lineage: Eukaryota > Viridiplantae > Streptophyta > Magnoliopsida > Lamiales > Oleaceae > Fraxinus > Fraxinus quadrangulata. Next base: position 37,784 of record CAIGRB010080134.1, on the reverse strand, counting down.
ATCCAGTCTAAGCAAGGTCCTTCTACAAAAGTATTTAGTGTTAATTCTGTTTCAGGGTGTGTTTTGGCCCTATTCGATAAATTTTAAATCATTTGTGATTTTTAGAAACCCAAGGTAATTCTGTGGAATAGTGCTTCTATTCATTTTAACCTAGTTGGATATTGTGAAAGAGGTGGAGAATTTTATGGTTCACTGGAGAAGTTAGTTTGATTTTTGTTGAAGAATCCAATTTATTCCATGTAGTCAAGTTTTTTCTCCAGTAGAGAAATTTTTTAGCTTCATTCGTTGTAGTAGAATTTGTGTAAAGATGGAGATTGGTGTGTTCGTGATCAAAATTCACCTGGGGTTTGTGTTCTTTTGTGTATTAGGTCTTGAAGACGTCTAAATAGGGTTCATAGATGAAAAAGGGATTGACGGTGCTAGATGGATGCTCGAGTGGCGTGGCAAAATTTTCAACAGCGAGCTGTCGCTAGCCTACCACTCACCGGCACTTGAGCACCGCGCCATTCCTGATTTTCCTTGTTTTGCTTATTCCACACATTTTTAACCTAGTTTCCATTTTTAGGGCTATTATTACGGTTTGACATATACCCCTATATATAGTTGGCTTTACTTCATAGATAGAACATGGTATTACCTCATTATAATTGAGATTAGAATTATTGTGAGACACAATATTGTTGTAATTTTCTTTCTCCATTATAGTTGAATAAAATCTTCAATTTTCGTATCAAATTAAATTCTTATTTCTTATGTTCTTGTTGTTTTCGATCAATACTTCATATCATGCCGTATAATCTCATTTCGCCCCAAAACACACATAGTGCAATGCAACTTGGTGTCCATGGAATGTCCTTGCATATAGCTACACTAAAAAATACGTGTAAATAATAAAACCTAGTTAATTAAACAATTTGTCTCAATTATTCGTTTCAACCAGAATATGCCAATTAGTCAGAACTTCCTACAGGTAGTTTTACGCACAGTCCTGACTGGGAAAACATAACAAATTTGTGTTCTATTAGATATAATATATTGCAAAATTAAATAAAGATGAACACTACATATAACGTGGTAAACCCCCAAGAGAAAAATCAATAGGCCCCTATGTCACAGGTAAAATAATCCACTATTAAAAAATAAAAAAGTACAATAGTTTCGATTTTGTAATTTTACAAAATTAATAAAAACAATCAAAAGCAAGTAAATAACAACTACCTCGTTTTCTTTATTCTTTTGACTTGTTGGGAAAGTGAAATCAAACAATTAGGTCTAGACTTTATCGCCAATTCACTATTGTATTTAGTCGCAATCACTACTTTGATTAAGATTCATCAATATTAACTCACGCCAATAGTCTGATATTTGAGTAGGATTATAGCATTCATGCTCAGGAATGTTATCTTCAATTACTATTGAAAAATAGGATTTTTTTTTTTTTTTTGAGATACTTCAATGGAATATCAGCCGATTAGAACTTACTGGAGATGGTCAGAAGACTTCAGAACTTTCTGCTGCTGGTTCACCGGACATAAATAGATTTTTCTCAAAGCATTCAAATGTCCATTAATGATTTTCTCTACTTTTTTATAGGCTCCTCCAAGGTATGAACATGTCTTACGTAAAATATGAAAGTTTTGCACGGTAAGAATAATTATTAAATAAAAATATAAAATATATTTTACTTACAATCTCCCCCTTTAGCTTAACTTAATTTTAAATACCTCTTTTTGGAGTTTTAGTATTATTTTTTGTAAGTGTGTGGAGTGTTTGCAAAATAAAGTGCGTGAACTACTTCCCCTTAGTTTTCTCAAGTAAAACAGAACTTTCCCTAACGTATACAACTTCCCTTAACTTTATAAAATCAACCAATGTATCATATAGTATGTAGACTAAGTAAACATGCATGCAGCAACACAATATCAATATGAAGTAATACACCTACAAACAATTAGTGTTCATGTTCCATTATCACCACACGTCAAAATCAAATTAATAGGCCCACTGTATAAAGTGGAATAAATAGGCAAACAATGAGGTCATCGAGTTAAGGATCATAACGGACTTTTTGGCGTGTAGAAGGTTGGTCAGGAATGGCTATCTAGAGTTGGGGTTCAGTGTCTTTCTTTACTTTCTCAACTGGATCAGACCTGGCTCTTTCATCAATATGAGTAGTAACAGCAGAATCGTTACTTTATTCTAATGTGATAGAAAGTCAGAACTTTGTCTCTTCTGTGTTGCATGAGTGTAATTGACTAGTACTAAAAATAACCAATCTTCCCCTGACTCACACCTGCCTAGTGGTGGTAATAGGCCGAGCTAGGGCTCGGCTCGTCGAAGAGATGAGCCGAGCTCAAGCTCGTTCGAGCACGAACGCTCATGATCCAAGCTGAGCCTACAAACCCACAAGTTTTTTTTTTTTTTTTTTTCATTTTTTTTTTCATTTTTCTCTTCACAATTTTTACAAGCCCACGAGTTCTCATGAACTTTAGGCTCTTAGGCATGGCCCGCGAGCCGTTCGCGAGCTCGACGAGCTGAACCTTGCTCGGCTCGCTGGGTGACGAACCGAGTCGATGAGCTACTCGACTCTTTTGCCACCCCTAAATATGCCATCAATAATCTACAAAAATAGCTTGAAATTAAAAAAATTCAAGATAAAATGCAATGAACATTTTCTCAATCAATAAGGCTGGACTGACCATCATATTCGACCTAAATTTGGTTTCTAAATATTTTTGCTGTATTTTTCCTTTTCGCAATGGATACCAGAGTTTATTACCAAATTTAGGTTGGTGATCAAAAAAATCTACGAAAAAGCCTACACGCGTTGAAATTTATAGAAAGAAAATTGAATCAATCACAATATTTTTGGATAAATTTCACAATCAGCTTAGAATTTTCCAAGATAAACATGAAATTTCCATTCAGATGTTTGGTCACAATTAATTGAATTAATTTTTCAAATTGAAATGTGAGTGTATGATTGGAAACTCTAAACATAATTAATTATGAACCATGTTCTAACCAAATTTAACACTTTCAATGACTACATGCTAAAGTGTGTTTCAAACCAGTCATCATGTGATAATGTTTCTTTAAATAAAAATATGTACATGCCAAACTAGAGCATCTATTATTATTATTATTATCATCATTATTATTATTATTATTATTATTATTATTATTATTATTATTATTATTATTAGTCTTTTCAATTCATGAAGTTAACTGTCACAGCGCCATAGGGGTAGCTTTTCTCTCATGATTTATGTCCATTATCAAGGACGGCTTCACAGGTCTATGGTAGTAGCCCACTTCTCCAAATAACCTGTCTATTTACACAACAACATACTATAGTGCCGAGAGATAGATATTAACCATAGGTCGACACTTAAACTCATTTCACCTTCAAATACCTACATAGTCAGTAAATGGTCACAATAATGTTGTCACGGTATCTAAATGGTGTACTTATCTAACAATAATTTACCATAAATTAAAGTGAGCACATCATGCTGATTGGAGATTCCAATTTTATCTCAATAACCATAAGCCAATCTTGTGACATTTGCAAGAAAAAGCCCCACTTTTTTTATTATCTTTTTCATTTTTTTTTTCATATAAATGTAAAGCATATGCAAACAAAATAAATACACATAATCAAACAAAAAATTATGTACATCGAACAACTTTTAATGTATCATGCATATGTCAATGACTTATCACAGAGTTTCAAATCTGACAGTATCTAAAGTATTGGTAAGTAAATCAGTTAGTTGTTCTTCATTGTGAACGTATTCTAGGACAATAATATTTCTTCAACTAAATCTCTAATGAAATGATGTCGAAATTAAATGTGTTTAGTCCTAAAATATTGAACAGGTTTCTTAGAGATATTTGTAGCACTAGTATTATCATAGAACATGGTAAGAGAGTCATAATCAATACCGTAGTTACTGAACATCTGCTACATCTCTGAAAGTAACCATTCATCTTGCATGACTTTCAAAATTAGTTAACATAGAATGATTACCAATCATGTGTCTTGGACGACCACTAACAAAGTTACAAGAGTTAGGTATAATAGATTTATAAGCAGGAATAGTAGCATAACACTTAAGATCACTTTTACGTATCCAAATTTGCCTTATTCTAGCCTCAAAATTTTGTTTCGAGGTGTAAGTTAGCAAGTTAACTCTCTTACTATGATTCAATTTTCTACTACGTGTTAAATAGTGGTGTGAATTATGTCCATACATATCACAAATATTGCATCCGATCATATGATGTGACTTACATGTTCGGTATTTTACCGATTTATTTGATCACGTTATCCGAAACAAAGTTTTCGAGATAGTCAGAACATGATGTTGAGTGTTTGTCGGTGATATTGTCATGTTGGTAGTAAGTCTATCTAGCACTTTGAAAACAGTTTCAGATGGCTGGCTTTGTAATTTTTTAGATCCCTAAAATTTTTCTAATCCCACTACCATTTTAACGAACATCACTTGAGTGGTTTCTTTTTTCTTTCCTTTTCCTTCATATCACATGCCTACTTTGTTATTAGAAATTCTTCTATAGCTAAGTACTTCACTAAGGCAGTAGATCTAATTGTCGGTTGTTTGACTCTTTTCTTGACATGATCTAATTCAGCTTGAAGTCCCATCAATTGTTTTTCGTTCTCATTTACGATTTTGGATACGGCGTCTCTTGCGGTTGCTACCATAGCTCTATCTTTTTCAATGTTTTCCGTCATTGCCAAAAGGGTCACTTTTTTTTTCATGTTCAGCTTTGAGATATCTTTTCAATGTTTTGCATTCTATATGCATTACTAGTTTCAGCTAAATCTGAATTCAGTAGGTTTTGACGCGCATTCGACAGATGTGATATATTAGCATCAAATTGAAGGTTGACAGTTAGAGAGATTACCTATTTGTCATCAGTTCAGTTTTGTGTTATGTTCATAGCTTTCTTGCGCTGGACTTCTTTAAGGTGTTTGCATACTCAATCGCTATGTGCATGAACCCTTCGCATTCATAACATTGAACAGGATTTCGGCTCTTTTCTATAGATGAGGTAGGATTTTGCCTAGAGTTACTGAAGAACTTCTTTTAAGGTGGTTTAGTTTTTGAGCTTCTTCATTTCTAATTATTTTTCAAGAATTTCTTAAATTGTTTTGTAAGTATGGTCATTTGGTTATCATTTTCACTTTCATCATCTTCTTTCTCTATTTCAACCTCCTTGACTTTAAAAGATATTCCCAATCATTTTTACTTCTTCTTTATGTGAAGATGTAGCTCATAAGTCATCAAGGATCATTTTTCCTCTCTATGTCCTTGCTTTCCTCAATAACGGTTACCTTGGAGTGGAACCTATCGGCAATAATCTGAGGATCTTTTTCACAATCTTACTTTCTGAGTATTTCTTTCCCAATGTTACGCCGAGTTGGTTTTACATAGAAATATTTGAAGTGCTCATCATCTCTCATGGTTAATTGCTCAAATTCAAGTGTCAATATGTGGAGTATAGAGGACTTCACAATTGATGTTCCTTCCTGAGCAACTTGCAATATGTCTCATGCCTCTTTAGCCACCTTGCATGTTGAAATCAAATGAAATTAATTAGCATCAATGAATGAGAAAATAGAATTTTGAAGGAGAAAATAGCATTTAGACCTTCAAAATTCTAGCTAGCACTATTATAATCAGCAGTCACCCACTCATTTGCTCGTTTCTCTCTTTCTATATCCTTTTCAATTATGGTGGGAGTTTTATAGCCATACACAAGTCTCATGCTTTCTCGTCTACAGATTGTATATAGACTTGCATTCTTATTTTCCAATACGAAAAATTAGTCACATCTAAGATTGAATGTATAAACGGTAGTCCGTTCATTATTAGTTTTTATATAGATCCCATTTTTTAAAAGTGAACCCACTATGATACCAATTGTAAGCACTAAAACCTAGTTAATTAAATAATTTTTCTCAATTATTCGTTTAAGTCATAATACGCCAGTCAGTCAGAACTTCTTACAGGCGATTTTACGTACAGTTCTAACTATGACAGCTTAACAAATTATGTTCTACAAGATATAATCTACTGCGAAATTAAATAAAGATGAACACCATATATAATGTGGTAAACCCCTAAGTGAATATATCCATGGGTAGAATAATCCACTATTAAAGAATAAAAAATACAATAATTTCGATTTTGTTATTTTGCAAATTTAATAAAAACAATCAAAAGCAAGTAAATAACAACTATCTTGTTTTCTTTCTTCTTTTGATTTGTTGGGAAAGTAAAATCAAACCTCCGGTCTTGACTTTATCGCCACTTCATTATGGTATTTAGCCGCAACCACTACTTGGATTAATATTCACTAATCTTATCTCTCACCAAGTAGCCTGATCATTGAGTAGGATTATATCATTCATGCTCAGGTGTGTTATTTTCAATTACTATTGAAGAACGTGATTTTTGCTTTGAGATATTTCAATGGAACATCAGCTAGTCAGAACTCACTGGAGGACTTCACAAGTTGTTGTTACAAGTTCATCGGATATAGGAAGATTTTTCTCATAGCATCCGAATGTCACTTAATGATTTCTCTACTTATGTAGAGACTCTTCCAAGACAAGAACATGTCTTACCTAAAATATGGAAGTTTTGCACGGTAAGAATAATATAGAATATGTTTGATATAGTCAATAACTAAATTAAAGAAAGTTTCTATTTGTTAAACAATCTTTCCTTCTTTTAATTATTTGACCAATCGAACATGTCCAAAATTGTAAGTATATGTTCTTGTATATGCTTCTGGTAGGTAAATATTGCATGTCATTTAGTATTTGAAAACCCTAAAAAATCGTTGCCAAGAATCTGTTAACCTGTAGCGCCCAGTAGTCTTAACTGAGACTGACTGGCTTACCTTGTTTGGACTGCATCAGTTGGACACATTTTTTGCACATACTTTGATATTTAAAATTATTCTAATTTAAGCAAGCCAATAAATAAATAATAAGTAAAAATATAAATATATTTTACTTACAATCTCCCCTTTTGACTTAGCTTAATTTCAAAAACCTCTTTTGACGTGTACCCTTACATATAGTTGGCTGCTCTCGTTATTTGCGATCAATATTTCATATTGTACCTTATAACCTTGTTCCGCCACCAACACGCATAGTGCAATGCAACTTCATGTCCATGGAATATCCTTACATATAGCTACACTAAAAGATACGTATGTGCCCTGTTAGCTAGATGTGGAAGCTAGGTTATTATAAAATTTATAATTTTACTGATTTTTTTTTTTATTAAGCCAAAGAGTAGCTACAACTCTCACTCTTATGTTTTACTATTTTAAGATCACTTCACTTGTGATTTTGAGGATTCTTTAAAAGAGTTGCAACAACACACTCTATGTTTGATTCATTTTAGGATCAGTTGTGATTTTAATTGCTTCAATCTCATTCTCTTTGTATAGGCAACAATGGAAAATTCTAGATGTGTTGTACAAAGAGTCATTCAAACTTTTTAAATTGATATTCGAGTCTTGATGGTTTTCTAAGTGTAGTCTTTAGTTTCTAATGTAGAAATTCCAATTTTCCTTGGTCAACACTTCTTCCAAAGCCATCTTTAATGTGGTAATCTTCAACATATTCCAACGTCATTGTATGCGATTAGTACTTAGCATGAGGCGAGGCTGCCTATGCACTTGCCTTCACTACCTGCCTGCCTTGAAGTAGATCTCCTATTATATTAGATTGCAAATTACTTGGAGTTTTAACATAAGCCTTGCCCTCGCCAATCTGGCAGAAACTCAAAGCTTGGAAGATTATTTTGGCCCATAAATTGTTACATGATAAAGCATGTAGATCCCAAGCAATAGTGTATAGAATTAATTGTAGAGTTTTAAATGTAGTGAACAAATGAATATTTCAATTACAATGCGGAAAATAGAAACTCTCACAGTGTAAAAAATGAACAAGAAATACTCAAAGCTTCTTCAACACTATCAGTGGGGTGTCATATGATGTTGAGCTCAGATTCTTGCCACACCAGATCATGCATCGTCATCCACAGGAATGGCAATGGATATACCGAGAAATAAATCCACCGGAAGCCACCAAGAATTTCGCCAGAGATATGAACTTCTCCCACTTTGTTACCTTTAAATGCTTACTCTCCTTTACTTATGCCAAATCCAAAATGATAAGGTGAAGAAATCTTGTAATCATATAGACAAATATTCATTTGAATTCAAATTCAAATTCAAATATTGTACTATGAAATGGACATGAATAGCATGGATTTAATCTGTGATCCATAATATACATTAACTAGCACAATCATTTCAAAGTGCTCAAGACCAATACCCATGTGCCAAGTGGATTACATTGATCCACCTCACAAATCTTCACCTTGGATCACATATATCCATCGTCAAATTCTCTGGTTACATGTGCTATCGCTTAGTGTGGTCTTATTTTATAATCATCGCACACTCTAGCTCAGTACCTACACAACAATTAACCATTATCAATACTCAATATTGATAACATTTGTTGAACTTACCGACCGCAAGTATTTTTGTTCCAATATCTACAAGGTTGTCATCAGTTGCAATTTTAAGCAAAATAAAATCATCAGAAGCTAACTTCTCCCTAAAGAAGTGATACTTCACCTCAATATACTTAGAACGTTCATGATAAACATGATTTTTACACAACATCAATGAACTTTGACTCTCAGTATAAATCATAGCATTATCATTCAAGAAGTTTAATTCATATAGAAGGCCTTTCAGCCACATGAATTCTTTTACAGCTTCAGTTAATGCAACATATTCTGCTTCTGTGCTAGAGAGTGTAACTATAGATTGCAACTGTGATTTCCAAATGATACAGTTATCACCTAAAGTGAAGAAGTATGAAGTGGTAGATTTTCTCTAATCTTTATCCCCCGCAAAGTCAGAATCTACATAGCATTTTAGCTCTAACTTATCACTTCCCTTTTTAAACACTAACCCCCTTTTTAAAGTTCCAACTAGGTATCTTAACAGCCATTTAAGTGTAGTCCAATGAGGCTTACCTGGGTTTGACATAAACCTACTCAAGAAACTAACTGCATATGCAAGGTCCAGTTTCGTGGTAATCATAGAATATATCACAGACCCAATGGCATTAGCATAGGGAACATAACTCATTTCATGCAATTCTTCTTCAGTTTTAGGGCATTGTGCAGATGAGAAATTCATGTGTACAGCCAATGGTACATTGACAGACTTAATAGATTTCATACCAAATTTGGTTATCACTTTATCCAGATAAGACTCTTCATTAATAGTCATCTTATTATCAGCCATATTCCTCTTAATAACCATGCCAAGAATTTTTCTTGCCTCTCCTAAGTCTTTCATGTCAAATTTTGATTTTGAAAGGTTTTTCATTTTTATGATTTCAGCTTTACTAGGAATAGCAAGCAACGTATCATCCACATATAACAATAAATAAACTTCACAGTCTAGTTTAGAGCTATTAAAATATAGATATGCATCAAATTCACTCCTCCTAAAACCAATTTTAAGCACATAAGAGTCAAATCTTTTATACCATTGTCTAAGACTTTGCTTAAGACCATACAAGAACTTTCTAAGAAACACACAAGTTTCGATTTTCCCCTCACCTCGAACCCTTGAGGTTGAGACATGTAAATCAATTCATCCAACTCCCCATGAAGAAAAGTTATCTTAACATCAAGTTGCTCCAACTCCTAATCATACAGGACAACTAAGGCTAAGATTAACCTTATAGTTTTATACTTAATGATCGGTGAGAACACCTTATTATAGTATATACCCTCTCTTTGAGTAAATCCCTTCACAACCAACCTAGCTTTATATGTTAAAGGGTCTTTAGGCCCTACTCCTTCTTTCAACTTGTAGATCCATTTACAATGGACTACCTTTTGATTTTTTAGTTTTTCAACCAACTTCCAAGTCTCATTTTTGTTTAAAGATTGGATCTCCTCTCTCATAGCCTTTTTCCAATTTTCAGAATTTTTACAAGTAACCGCTTCCTCAAATGAAGCCGGTTCAATTGATTCTAAGACTTCACCTGAAACTAGGACAAATTACATCAAATTTGAAGAGATGTATTTCATATTGGGCTTCACTTGTCTTCTCTCCCTATCCCTCACTAATTGGTAGCCATCCAAATTAGTACATGTAGATGTTTCTTGATTAGGAAAAACAGTTTCAAGAATTTTAAGTTCAGGTTGTTTTATCACTGCTTCTTGATCAGATTCTTCTTGAGGTTGGATTTCACTATCCTCTGAATGATCATCTAATTTATTCACCTCAAACTCCATCTTCTTTTTAGTAGAAGATTCCCCCATCATCAGTTTGTTTGTTCTAACTGTTTATATTTTTAAGACAAGGCATATCAAGTTCATTGAACTTCACATCTCTACTATAAATAATCTTAATGCCCTTCACACCTAAAACCTACAGTCTATATCCTTTCACTCCTTCTGGATAACCTAACATGACACACTTAGTAACCCTGGGGTCCAATTTGCCATCAACCTGATGTACATAAGTCTCACAACCAAACACTCTAATGTGTGACAAATCTGGGATTTTTCCAGACCACATCTCTTGGTGTGTCTTGAAGTTAACAGAACTAGAAGGTGACCTATTTATCAAATATGCAGCAGTACACACGGCTTCACCCCAAAAACCTTTAGACAACCCTGAACTAATCATCATACATCTGACTTTATCCATTAAAGTCTGATTCATCCTCTCTACCACTCCTTTTTGTTGGGCGTATGTCTCGTAGTCCTATGCTTCATTATACCATTTCCCTTGCAGAGATTATCAAACTTAAAGTTGCAAAACTCTAAACCATTGTATGTCCTAAGAGTTTTCACACCCTTTCCCATTTGATTTTCAACTAAGGCAAGCCAGGACTTAAACTTACTAAAAGTTTCAGATTTGGATTTAAGGAGATACACCCAAACTTTCCTCAAGTGATCATCAACAATGGAAAGAAAAAATATGTTCCCTCCATGTGTGGGATTTTTTCTGGACCCCACAAATCTGTATGAATGTAGTCTAATGGTCTCTTAGTGTTGTGTTCACCTATCCCAAAGCTAACCCTGTGTAACTTTCCTAGAACACATATTTTGCAAAAGCTTAAAGGTGTAACACTATCCTTACCAAGTAAATTCTGGTCACTAAGATATTTCAATCCCTTGTTCCCAATGTGTCCCATCCTCTTGTGCCAAAGATCTGATTTATCTTCACAGATGGAAGATAATGTCGACTTCTTATTGCCTAAGGCTTCACCTTGAAGGACATATAGCCCATTCCTCTTGGGACCTTTCATAACTACTAGATACCCTTTNCCCATCATCAGTTTGTTTGTTCTAACTGTTTATATTTTTAAGACAAGGCATATCAAGTTCATTGAACTTCACATCTCTACTATAAATAATCTTAATGCCCTTCACACCTAAAACCTACAGTCTATATCCTTTCACTCCTTCTGGATAACCTAACATGACACACTTAGTAACCCTGGGGTCCAATTTGCCATCAACCTGATGTACATAAGTCTCACAACCAAACACTCTAATGTGTGACAAATCTGGGATTTTTCCAGACCACATCTCTTGGTGTGTCTTGAAGTTAACAGAACTAGAAGGTGACCTATTTATCAAATATGCAGCAGTACACACGGCTTCACCCCAAAAACCTTTAGACAACCCTGAACTAATCATCATACATCTGACTTTATCCATTAAAGTCTGATTCATCCTCTCTACCACTCCTTTTTGTTGGGCGTATGTCTCGTAGTCCTATGCTTCATTATACCATTTCCCTTGCAGAGATTATCAAACTTAAAGTTGCAAAACTCTAAACCATTGTATGTCCTAAGAGTTTTCACACCCTTTCCCATTTGATTTTCAACTAAGGCAAGCCAGGACTTAAACTTACTAAAAGTTTCAGATTTGGATTTAAGGAGATACACCCAAACTTTCCTCAAGTGATCATCAACAATGGAAAGAAAAAATATGTTCCCTCCATGTGTGGGATTTTTTCTGGACCCCACAAATCTGTATGAATGTAGTCTAATGGTCTCTTAGTGTTGTGTTCACCTATCCCAAAGCTAACCCTGTGTAACTTTCCTAGAACACATATTTTGCAAAAGCTTAAAGGTGTAACACTATCCTTACCAAGTAAATTCTGGTCACTAAGATATTTCAATCCCTTGTTCCCAATGTGTCCCATCCTCTTGTGCCAAAGATCTGATTTATCTTCACAGATGGAAGATAATGTCGACTTCTTATTGCCTAAGGCTTCACCTTGAAGGACATATAGCCCATTCCTCTTGGGACCTTTCATAACTACTAGATACCCTTTACAAATCTTTAAAGTACCAATATGAGATTTGAACTCATAACCTTCTTCTTCTAGAGTGCCTAAGGAAATGAGATTCCTTGCCAGGTCCGAGACATACCTAACACCTCTAAGGGGTCTAATAATGCCATCATGCATCCTAATAGCAATATCACATACTCCCTCCACATTGTGTGAATGGTAATCCCCCAAGTATACTTTTCTAGGATTCACATCTCTATAGTTATAGATCCAAGACTTAACAGGACACATGTGAACAGTAGC
>CAIGRB010080134.1:0-24573 GCA_903798255.1 Fraxinus quadrangulata | reverse complement strand
TGAACTCATAACCTTCTTCTTCTAGAGTGCATAAGGAAATGAGATTTCTTGCCAGGCTCGGGACATACCTAACACCTCTAAGGTGTCTAATAATGCCATCAAGCATCCTAATAGCAATATCACATACTCCCTCCACATTGTGTGAATGGTAATCCCCCAAGTATACTTTTCTAGGATTCACATCTCTATAGTTATAGATCCAAGACTTAACAGGACACATGTGAACAGTAGCACCTGAGTCTAAAATCCACTTAGTGTCAAAATCAATATTAGAAACATTCATGACATGTATGTTATCATGGGCATGATCTACATTAGTGTCAAAATGTCCTGATACGGTCATAACATGTAGACAATCAAGGGAATCGACTACAACAACTAAGTTCTAATCATCACTCTGATGCTGTCTTTGTTTCTTCTTAAGGTCATTATAGTCTCTCTTGAAATGCCCTAACTTACCACAATAAAAGCATTTCTTATCACTTTTATCTCTAGACTTAGACCTACCCTTCGATTTCCATGTGCCCTTCTTGCTTTGAAAATAGTTCTCCCTCGTAGCATTCCTTCATCTAACAAACAAACTCTCTTCTCTCGAGCTACCCATCAATTCTTTCTTAAGCTCTAGCTCTCTAGCCCTCAAAGCATCAGTCGCAATCTCTTGGGTCAAAGTATCCCTAGCATATGTGATAGTATTCCTAACATCTCTATAGGACTCGGGCGTAGCATTTAAAAGCATAACCACTAGATACTCATCATCAATTTTTTTTATCATTGTGGGCCAAACCTTGACGAGTCTATTAAAGTCACCCAAATTGGATTCCAGATCTTTTCCCGAGTCGAGCTTAAAACTGAAAAGTTTTTGAATTAAATGTATTTTATTTAGAAGAGATTTTTCCAAAAATAACTTGTCAAGTGCATCCCACAATTCTTTGGCAGTCTTATGTTCTTCAACTTGTTCTAATACATCATCAGATAAATAGAATATAATCAAACTATGTGCAATTTCATTCATCTGAGTAATTTCATCCATTTAGCTTTTAATGCATCAGAATATTTTTTTTTTTTGGTTGTCAAGAGCTTTAGAAACCTTTTGTTGGATATAAATAGCTTTCATTTTTTGCTTCCAAATGGAATAATCTCCCCTACCATTGAATTGTGCAAATTCAACTCGAGAGACCATTGTAGAAAAATAATGTTTTTCGAAAAAGTTTTACTTACTCATTTTACCTATACACAAATGCAAGTTCAAACCAATTTATGTATAAATTACTTTTCAAGATGACACAAGCGATGATATCATAACAAGTAACACACAGACAATATCTCAAGAGTAAAATAACAATATGATAACAAATAAAACAATATCTCAATTGTAAATTCGAGAGGGTGTTAGAAAGCGCAAACTGAGGGAACCAATATATTGGTTCGTATTTTAAGAAGAGATACGAGTCTTTATCGATCTAGAGCCTCCAATAACTGCCCTAAGTTATGCAACAGATGCTACAACCTCAGGAAACACCATCGAGCGGCCAACGAAAAAGCTTTCTCCACTTCACCTATCTGCCCAAGGCTATATCTGCTTCCACAGTGCACCAAACTGAAATCCAACACCACCGGGAGGTCAGAAATGTCCCAAGGAACAAACTGCCTTTTTTCACCTCCGTGGCTTGTGTCTCTACGCGTGGTGCTTACCCATCGCCTCCACCGTCGACGCGTGTGACTCACGCGCGGCACCGACAGGTTCTGCTTGTCGTCTGGAGTCTAGTGGTGGTCGCCGTTTGTCTACCAGGTGCGTGGTTTTGCCAAAAAATTGGTGTAAAGATTCGGGTTTACTAGTTTTCGGCCAAACCCGAACCCCTTCGACTTCTAATCCGATTTTTCAGGTTGTTTTAACACTTTATACCACTAGCCTAAGCTCTGATACCATTTGTAAAGTTTTAAACGTAGTGAACAAATAATTATTACAATTACAATGCAGAAAATAAAAACCCTCAAAATGTAAAAAACGAACAAGAAAGACTCAAAGTTTCTTCAACACTATCAATGGAGTGCATATGACGTTGAGCTCAGATTCTTGCCATATCGGATCATGCACCATCGCCCACGGGAATGGCAATGGATATACCGAGAAATAAATCCGCCGGAAGCCACAAAGAATTTCGTCGGAGATATGAACTTCTCCCACTTAGTTACCTCTCAATGCTTACTCTCTTTTACTTATGCCAAGTCCAAAATGATAAGGTAAAGAAATCTTGTAATTATAGAGCCAAATATTCATTTGAATTCAAATTCAAATTCAAAAATTGTACTATGAAATGGACATGACTAGAATGTGTAATTGACCACAAGATTAAATCCAATCCATGGTCCATAATACACATTAACAAGCACAATCATTTCAAAGTGCCCAAGACCAATACCCATGTGCCAAGTGGATTACATTGATCCACCTCATATTAATGATATCATATGCTCTTCAAGAAAATGCATGTTTCTTATGTAGTTCTGAATAGGACTTGACGCCATTGTCAAATAACAATCTGTTAAAATTTTTATTGAACAACTCTGGCTTAATCCAAGTTAACCCCTCCTTTTTCAATCCGGTATAGGGCAACTTAGTACTTTACTTGGTTGTGTGTGGGAATTATGTGATTATAACCCATGTTTTGTAGGGGATTTGCCTTCAACCATCTTCAATATCTCCTCTTTACTGCAATTGTCACTGAGATGGAATGAAATTTCTGGAAAGTTTCCCGAAGACCCATGCAACAAACCCGCAATGCTTGAGTACTTAGACCTTGCTTACAACAAATTTTATGGGGAGATACCTACAAGTCTGTTGCAGTGTCATGCACTTCAAAATCTTTTTATCACAGTCAATAAATTCACAGGAAGTATTCCAAATGGACTTGGAAACTTATCGGCACTTCAATGGTTGAGTTTGAGTCAGAATGGTTTCAGCGGTACGTACTTATATCTGTCTCTTAGTCCCCTAAGCTTATTTTATATATTCAATGTATTTCAATATACACATTAATTACTTTAAACAAATTAAATAGATACTATTCCAATTTCAATTGACAAAATATTAAATTTGGAGAGAATTCAGAGTTTCAATCCCAACAAAATTAAAATGGTTAAATATTTATTAACAAATATATAAAGATATTTATATTTGATGGAAAATCTAAAAGATCTTTAGATGACAAGTTAAGGATTTTACACATTTTCAGCATGTATAGCATTTTCCAATGAATTAACCCTTACTATATTTACATCATAGGGAAATCAAATTCTATCCCCATCAACCTGGTTCTTTTAATACTTTAATATTCTAATTCAATTTGTACATTTTGCCATGCGAAAATCAGTCTTATTTCAATACTAAATTTTAGAGTCACTAATGTTTGAATTTAATATTGTGTTACTTTAATTAAATTTAACTATTTATAATTCCAAAATTATGATTGGACAATAAGGGCATATTCTCTTCACTGTTTTCAGGTCATTTTCAGTTTTCAATTTTCCAAAACACTGAAAACATGTTTACTTATCTATTTTCAGAAACGAATTTCCAAAAACGAAAACGGTTAACGTAAAAAAAAAGTCATTTTAGCTGTTTCCAGTTAAAATCAAGCCAAAACTTCAAAATGCAGAAAATTGTCATATTTTGTTATATAAGTAAAAGAAATATATATATTGAATAATCAATTTTTCAATTTTTCAAAATTAGAAAGTAAACATTTTTCATTTTTTTTATTGTTGAAAACAAGTTTTGAAAATGACAAAAAAAAAAACGTTTTCAGCAATTTCAAAATAGATACTCAAAACACAATTCAAAATGAATTAAAAACTAAAAACTGAAACACGAAAAGAACAGCTCCTAAACTTTTGGCATTTTAAATAACTAATTTCAATTTCAAAAAATGATTTTTGCAGGAAGTATTCCATGTGAAATTGGAAACTCGTCGTCGACGCTTCAATATTTATATATCAATTCAAATTTCTTGACAGGTAAGTATCTACTTAGTACTTTTGGTATTCATTTTAGTGTGTTGAGAAATAACACATTACAGGTACAATTCCGTATTCAATCGGCAGTTTATCAAATTTGAAGGAATTCTCAATTTCAAACAACAGTCTTCATGGGCACATCCCACAAGACTTAGGGCATCTATCCCATTTAGAAGTGTTAGATTTGTCGGTCAACAAGCTTGAGGGTGAAATACCTATATCCATCTTCAACCTCTCCATGTTAAAAGTACTTGGTCTTTCATTCAATCGTATCTCTGGTAGTCTTCCATCATCATTATCCAATGGACTCCTTGATCTTGAAGGTCTCTATCTTACTGTCAATCAATTAAGTGGAGAAATTCCTGACTACATCTCAAATTTTTCTAAGCTTACTACATTGAATCTTGATGACAACTCATTCAGTGGGCGTGTACCCATCAATCTTGGGAATTTAAGGGACCTACAATATCTTTATTTACAAAATAATCAGTTGACAAATGATGCTTCAATGCTCGAATTGGATTTTCTTGTTTCGCTGACAAATTGTACAGTCTTGAAGTACATAGTGATTACTAACAATTTATTTGACGGAATGCTTCCGAAAGCCTTGGGTAATTTGTCGGCATATCTTGAAGTCTTCCACGCCAATTCTTGTGGCATCAAAGGCGTGATTCCGAGTGAAATAGGCAATATGAGCAACTTGATCTGGTTAGATGTGGGAGGCAATGACTTGACAGGAACAATACCTGACACATTGAGTCAAATGAAGAAGTTGCAAAGTCTGGGGCTTAGTGACAATAAACTACAAGGGTCAATACCTGACAACCTTTGTGATCTGGTAAATCTGTTTCTCATAGATTTGGAGAAAAATAAGCTCTCTCAACAACTACCAACTTGTTTAGGGAATCTAACCTTTTTACAAGAAATTTATTTGTCTCACAACTCATTGACTTCCACTATCCCATCAACATTGTGGACCAGCAAGGAAATTGGAAAAATGGACCTGTCATTTAATTTGCTCAATGGTTCACTGGCTCCGGAAATTGGAAGCATGAAGAGCATGCGTGAGTTATATCTCTCAGGAAATCGGTTCTCAGGCGAGATTCCAAGTGCTATTGGGAAACTTCAGAATTTGGTAAATCTATCTTTATCAAACAATCAGTTACATGCTCCTATACCTGAGTCAATTGGTAATTTGATTGCGTTGCAATACTTGGATCTATCCAAGAACAATCTCTATGGGTTGATCCCCAAGTCATTGGAAAAACTTAAATACCTTGAGTATTTCAATGTTTCATTCAATGAACTCAGAGGCGAAATTCCAAACGAAGGGCCTTTTAAGAACTTAACATCAGATTCTTTCAAAGGCAATAGAGAATTGTGTGGTGGATCTCAGTTCAAGGTCATGGCATGTAAAGATAACACAACTAGACCATCAAGCAGGAGCACGGTTTTGAAGTATATTTTACCATCAATTGCTTTAGTAATAAGTCTAGCCATTATTTTTGTTTATTTAATGAGACGTCGTAATAAGAATACTCTTCTTTCGGATCAGTCTACCATCATGACCGTCAAGAGGATTTCATATTATGATATTCTTAATGCTACCAAGAAATTTGGTGAAGAAAATCTGATTGGCAGAGGCAGTACAGGTTCAGTATACAAGGGAATATTTTCCGATGGCATGATTGCTGCGATTAAGGTTTTTAATTTAGATTTGGAAGGTGCACAAAACAGCTTTGATAATGAGTGCCACATACTATGCAATATTCGCCATAGAAATCTTGTCAAAGTAATTAGCAGTTGCTCTAACCATGATCTTAAAGCCTTGGTATTGGAATATATGCCTAATGGAAACCTTAGCAAATGGCTGTACTCTTGCGACCATTGCCTAAATGTAGCTCAAAGATTGGAAATAATGATAAATGTTGCATCTGCATTGGAGTACCTACATCATGGGTATCCCTCTCCAATTGTACATTGTGATTTGAAGCCTGGCAACATTCTTTTAGATGAAGATATGGTTGCCCATGTTGGAGACTTTGGCATTGCCAAGCTTTTCAAAGAAGACCAGAGAATTTCGCTAACCAAGACCTTGGGCACCATTGGGTATATAGCACCAGGTAAATAGTTGTCAACTATAGATATTGTGTTAAATGCGTACACGTAATTGATCGTAGATGTTATGCTATCAGAATATTAGTGTAAAAATATCACTCTTGCTTTCATATTTATGGCATGCATTCTATTAAAGATCAATAACATTATCATAAAGCAATGGTGTAGCATTTTAATTTTTCAATCTTGTTATAGTATATAAGTAAACAAAATTTATATAATTAGATTATATAATGTTTTGTTCTTGTAGCCTTGCTCTTTTCGATGTATTCTAGTATCATTTTCATAAAGCCAATAAGTGAATCAATGATATAAAAGAAGATAAAGGGATGAAGGAACTATTGACATGGTAAATTTATTGGAATTTATAGGTTGATCTTACAGGCACTTCTTGGGTATATCCATGTTTTGTTCTGTTTACTATATATTAATTCTCATTATTTGTTTGAATTTTAACAATTCGCTTGTTAATTTGAACCCAAATGCCAATTTTGTAGAGTACGGATCAACAGGAACTATTTCGACTATGGCGGATGTTTATAGTTTTGGAATTATGCTGATCGAAACATTTACCAAAAAGAAGCCAACAGATGGTATATTTGTCGAAGATTTCACCATGAGAAGATGGGTTTCTGCATCATTCCCTGATGAAATAATGCACATAGTGGATGTGGATGTAGTGAATGGACTTGAAGGAAATATTATAGCCAAAGAGAGCTGTTTCACATCAATCATGGAACTAGCGCTAGAATGCACAGCTGCTTTGCCTGAGGAGAGGCTCAATATGAAAGATGTTCTAGCAAGACTCAAGAAGATTAATATTAACTACCATTGAAAAAAAAAAAGTTTAATCATCTCAAAAGCTTATTGTGCATTGCAGAGAACTTGATCATTGACACGATTTTTAAGCTTTGGTTGGCTTCAACTGCTGTGTCGCTGCGTGTTGTTGATGTGTTGTGGGCCCAAAGCTGTACTGTAGAGTAATTTGTTTGATAAATACAATAATTAAACAACATTTAATTATTTTATTAATCTGAAATGTGGCATACTGTTGTGTTCTGAATATCCTCATTGCCTTTCTGACCCTTTTCGTTCACTCTTGACTCCATTGATTCAATACAAAGAGGTATCAAATGATTTTCATTTAACTGCCAACCAGGAGCTTTAGGTGGATCCAAGGGTTAGAGCATCTCCAAAAAGCTCTCTATTTTTAAAGAACATATTCTATCATTTGGATAGCATTTATAAATTAGAGAGTTGAAATTTTGAAGTACTCCAACAAGCTCTTTATAACTAACACTTAATTTTACTACTCCCAAAAATTTTTTTTTTTTTATATTTTATTTTAACTACATTTTCTTTAAATTATTTTATTGTTTTCCTACATTGAAAATTGAAATTTTTTTAATGCATTTAATTATAGAGAATGAGTTTGGCTCTTTAAATTTGGAGAGTCAAATTCACTCTCTAAATTAAAATGTTAACTTAAAGAATCTCTTGAAAATACTCTTACATAGTAGCCCAACTCAAATATAATTGTATGTCACCCTAACTTGAATTAGCCCACTTAGACTCAGCTCAAACGTCCATAACCCAAATGCCCAATCATTAACCTAAATTAAGCCCAAATGTCCATAAACCAATATGGAAATTACATGTAAGCAGATTTGTTAACTTCCAACTTCAAAAATCAAGTTTAAGATTTGTTTATACGAAAATAGATGATTTGACATTTAATATTAATAAAAATGTTGTAAAATTAAATTAATCTATATACCCACTCTATCTCCATCCAGCCCGCCAAATTTCATTCCCAAGCACTAATTATTTTTCCCTCTCCCTTCCCTCATCTTTCTCTTTACGACACATAATCATCGAAGGCACTGTCGGAGAGTAGCGACAGTGCCGCGTGTCGCTACTGCGCACATCTTACTGCAATGGCGGCGATAATTTAAGCTATGGAGAAGCAAATCTTCTCTAATTGGTTTGTGCTAATCATTCGATAGAGAAGCGGTGTAGAAGCAAATCTTCAGTCAGTGTGTTAATGTCAAAATCAAATCAATCTGATAGCAAAGGAAAAGCAAATCATCAATCGTCTTCTTGAAGTTCTATGTCACTTCAATCTCCAAACCCAACTTCCTGTTGTAAATTGGGATGAGGTGGCGACCACATCAATAGCCGCTTCTCCGATGCCTCCACTCCCAAGACCTCGCCGTAGTGCGGTGGCGACCATCATCAACAAATGCATGTCTGAAAATTTACATATTTTGAATGTGAGGTTGTTAATTAAGAGATTCAGTTTTTGAAGATCGGTGCCCTCTTATTTTGGATTTGGTTTTGAAGTAGTTGTGCAGTCATTTTGGAGTGGTGTTTACAGTTGGTGGCGATGGTGCTAGCAACGGCGGTGCTGGTGAGGTTGTAGTAGTGGTATGAGGTGGTTGTGGTGTGGTCGGGTGGAGTGGAGTGGAGTGGGAAAAAGAGTATTTATAACTAATTATTAGATTGATTGTGAACAATAAATTGATTGACTTATGACCAATAAATAATATATGATTAAGGATGTAAACAAGCTGACTCCCGAGCCGAAGTTCCCTGCTAGGGCACAACTCGAGCAAAAAATGGCTCGGACTTTTTTTGCCCAAGTCGAGGCAAAACTCAACTGAAAAACTAAGGTTTGGCTCGAGCCTTACGGAGTCGAGCATTTTTTATAAAAAAAAATTATAGTTATGCGACTGCTAGTTACCTACTTTAGGTACGCACATGTAGGTGCCTGAAGCATGCTGGTAGCTGGCTATCGCAGGCAGCTAGCAATTGCTTGCTCACCTCAAGTAAATAGGCAGCTAATAGCTGTCTGCCCACCTACCTAGCAACTTGCATGAGCTTATGACACGAGCCATTTTGGCTTGTGTTGGCGATCCCCACAGACCAGCTCAAGCTCGAGCAGTCGTCCAATAATGAGGGTCGACCTGAGCCATGAGCCGTGAGCTGAGTTGACTTGAACTTTTTTTAGGCAGAGTCGCAGGCCACCCGAGCCGACGAGCCGAATTGACATTCCTATATGTGACCTAAAAATGTAAAATTCCCATTAAATTTGTAATCGTGATCACAATTTCTTAAGTTGTGATCAATTAATTTAATAATTTGTAACCGAGAAACAATTTTGACCAATTAATTTGGTAATTTGTGACTGTGAAATAAGTTGTGACTTATAAATTTGTGATTTATTACCAAAAATAATATGTAACCCATTAATTTGATTATTTGTGACCAATATATAAATTGTTACCTATAAAATTTGTGATTTATGACTAAAAAAATAATACGTGATCTATTAATTTAATAATTTGCAACCAATAAAGAAGTTGTGACTTATAAAATTTGTAATTGAAAAATAATATGTGACCCATTAATTTGATAATTTGTGATCGAAAAATAAGTTGTGATTTATAAAATTTGTGATTTATGACTGTGACGTCTATAATTGTAACTAGTATGTAAATAAGACCATAAATTTTATAATACTTTGACCTTAATAAAAAAAAGGTTAATTAATAGAATTTAATGAAGACCTGATTTTTGAAATAGTAAATCTAATTTCTTAATTTTGAAATTGTATTTTGCAACTATCTTATATATGTAATGTTCCCAAAACCAAAACCAAAACCAAATGCCTAAATGTCCATAACCCACATTACCCAAATTGCACACTGCCATTCTTGTCTTGAGAAAGTCGAATTTGGTCCTCTATTAACCTAAATCATTTTTGCTCTCAATCTAGTTACTGGTTGACTGCTAGAATCGGCGGTGGCCACCATTTTGGCTTCTAATTCTTAGTATGTCTCATATCCAATCATTTTTATTGTTTATCATTTTTATTTTTATTTTTGTATGAAATAGTTATGAAACAAACATCTGTGTCCTTCTGGCAGCGCAAGGTGTCTCTGTTACTCCGATGAAGAAATGTTACCTGTAAAATCAGGTTGGGGCTTTCTCCTACGTTGTACCTCCTGTGTGAGAATTAGTAAAGGGTTTAGGTACGTAAACTTAGGAAGAAAAGATAGAATGTGTATTCAGATAGCCCAAATTTTTTAGATATATGCATGTCTCGTCTTAGAAGTATTTATGATTGGAGCTATGTAACTATTGGGCGGTTATTGTGCCACATGTCCTACGTAGCATCTCCCACCACCCCCACGTTCTAAGTGGAGGACCTCCACATATCCAACGGTTTGTTGTGTTCATGATAATCGTTAACGGTTCCCATCCAACTCAAGGATTTTTTATGATTTAAGTGTCGTGTTGGCCTCGCAAGGTTGACAGCATCATAATGGTAGACGACCTAGTATAAATATAGAGGGTCTCATCGTGTTCGAAAATCTCATAATGGTAGACGGCCTAATATAAATGTAGAGGACCTCACAGTGGTCGGCAGTCCAACTTTGACGGAAAAGGCCTCATAGCAGTAGACGGCCTAGCATGCTAGCGGGCCTTGTAGTGCTAGACAGTCTAGCATGCAAGTAGAGGGCATGTAGTTGCAAACCGCTTAGCATGGAATGCTCTACGTATAAGGTCTATTGAGTAGTCTTCAACTTATTGGTCATTGTAGCCAATTATTGATGACATCTAATATCACTAACCCCTTAACTCTTGTCAATGTTTATCAATAAGGGATAGCATCTTCAATTTTCTATGTTCTTTTTTTTAATTGATTTATCATATATCGAGATTTGGTATAATGTAAGCGGGTCGAGCAGTCCAAGTTGTGTAGGGCAATGGAAATATTGTACAAATGACACCCCATGTCTGGGTTTGGTCTCGGGGGGAAATTTCTCCCTAAAAAATTCAAAATTTCCACCTATATAAAAAGATGAAAACCTCATTTTTACCCTCACTTTTCCATTCGCAAAAATTGCATCTCCTTCTCACTCTCAAGGTAACTTCTTCATCTACTCTTCCATCATCCTAGCTTTTTTTCTTTTTGCTTGTCTTTTCTCCAATTATGTATAAAACCATCATAAATTTTTCATCCAATGAAAGTGAATGTGAGAAGGCAAGCAAATCGACAGACCCATCGTCAGATGGACTGATTGAACATCGATCGGTGCTGGCCGCTGGTCAACTGGCTGATCATTCGTCGACCAGCTCCATCAACAACTCTCTGTAAGGTAGGTCGATCCTCCTATGACTCCGATAGCCAGACTCATTCGACCGAACTTAATGTCTTCCTACCAAGTTCTCCCAAAAATATTCGCTCAACTTCGATAGCTAGACTCATTCGCTGCACTTCCTCCATCGGCCAACACCCTCAACATCAAAATCTGTTATGTCACCCACCACTACCAGAGTATCATCATGGGAGCATGCTATGCCAATTAAGTCCTCCTCAGCGAAAGTGATGCTCTAATTGAACCTTTTCTTCTTCTAGATAGAGTAGACCCCCAATAAAGCGTGCATAGCTCTTCTTAACCAAATTTGAGTCTTCACCTACTACTATTCTGCCAGTGATCACATTTACCACTCTGGCTCTGGATTGGGGGGACGATCCTCAACATTTTGCTTGCCACTGTCATTTCTTACATATTTGTTCAAGAGTCCCCGTCTTACAAGGCGCTCGATCTTCTCCTTTAGCTACATGCAATCTTCAATATCATGTTTGTGATCTTTATGAAAATAGCAATACTTGCTCTGATTTCTTTTGCTAGATGGCATCAACATCAGCTTTGGCCATTTGAGCTCCTTCATATCCAGTATTTCTATCAATAATTTTGTGGTACAGGGTGTTCAAAAGGGTGAAGGCCTTAACCTCCTCTCACATTTGCTTGATAGATCGATCTTGAGAATATCCCTTATTCATATAGATGATGCCAATGAAATAGTTATAAAATAAACCTCCATGCCCTCCTGGTGGTGCAAGGTGTTTTTGTTACTCCTATGAACAAATGTTACCTGGAAAATAAGGTTGGAACTTTCTCTCCCGTTGAGCATCCGGCGTGAGAATTAGTAAGGGATTTAGGAACATAAACTTAGAAAGAAAAGATAGAATGTGTATTCAGATAGCCTAAATTTTTTAGATACATACTTGTCTTGCCACTCCCATGTTTTGAGTGGAAGAGCTCCACATATCCAGTGGTTGGTTGTATCCATGATATCCGTTAACGGTTTCCATCCAACTCAATGATGTTTTTATGGTTAAGTTTGGTGTTGGTCTCGCAGGGGTTGGCAGCTTCATAATGGTAGACAGTCTAGTATGAATATAGAGGGTCTCATAGTGGTCGACAATCTCATAATGATAGATGACCTAATATGAATGTAGAGGGCCTCACAGTAGTCGACAACCCAACGTGGACGTAGAGTACCTCGTAGCAGTAGATAGCCTAGCATGCAGTAACGGGCCTTTTAGTGATAGACAACCTAGCATGAAAGGCATGGGATGCTCTACGTAGAGGGTCTATTGAGTAGTCTTCAACTTATTGGCCATCGTAACCTATTATTGATACCATCTAATATCATTGTATTTTATTCAACAATTTTTATTTATTTATTTATTTTTACAGTAGCAAAAAAATTAATTATCATTTTTTAGTTGCGCAATTTCACGCACAAATCTCAGTCCCAGGCAATTACAAAGTACAAAATGTAAATGATATACATTTTAATTGATTAATATATTTTATTTATGACATATCTATTATTTTCTTTGCATTATTATTTTGAATAATTAATAGAATATGTAAATTGAAGTTTTGATAATTGTTAATCACAAAGAGTTGTGATCATAAGATACAAGTTTATATGATTAAATTTTAAATTATTTATGGTCGTAAATAATAACGACATACGGATATCATTATAGTAGCTAGACCAACACATGCGACATTTCTCAATTATGAAGTGAGAAATTGATCTCACAAATTAAAATATAATGACATTTAAATGGACGTGTTGATGTTTTGTTAAGATAACAAAATACTGGAGACCCGCTACAGAGATTTCATATGGATGACTATCTCAATGTCAGTGGTTAATCTCTAATGTTCGATAGATGAATTGATCATTTGACTTGAGGTCATATGGTGTTTTCTATGAGCACCTAGTAAATCATATATAGCCTAAGGACCTAGGAGTTCTATTGAAATGTAGAGTCAAACTCCGTGTAGGTGTTATGATCCTGTCAAGAGTATTCTTTTAAGCGTAATAGGATTATGACTCCTATGATTGAGTTTTCATAGGATTAGGTTGCCAATCGCATTTAGGGTCGATCCGACCTCAAGAGCTTATGTACAGCGTAGGATTTAGGAAAAAGCGTTACTGGAGCTAGCATAACCATGGACGGAAAGACCCAAGGTGTTGTTCAAGCAAGAATGACCTGATCAAAGCTAGTGCCAAAGTGGTCGAAGTCGGGTTTTGTGCATATCGGGTTTAATATTGCTCGAGAGAGTTTATTAAATAACATGGGAACATCGATGTTCAATTCCAAACAAGTCTCGTCAGTTAGGTCTAGGAAAGTATTTTATCTTTTTGCATTACAGTCCCTATACTTTCGTCACTTGTACAATTAAGTCCAAAACTTTTAAGGAGCTATCAAAGGGACCTGATCGAATGTCACGCATTTTCTATATCATGATTTATACCGCAAGTGTACAATGTCAAGTTTTATAATATAATAATGGAGTTAGAGTGTTGAATCCATAGGAATTGTAATTCAAATTTCTACTAAATACTATAATTATATAGCCTCTATTTTATCTAAATGAATGAATTTTATAATCAATATTTTTTTATACTAATATAGTGACAATTTCAACAAATAAATACAAGGTAGAAGAATAATCAAGTGAAGAAGCATAGGGTTATGATTTCACCTAACTATCAAATATGATTCTCAATTATATAATTATTTCTAATCAATTTTTCAATTTTATAAGCAAGAACACTAAAATAATTTTACACACACACACACACACTCTCTCTCTCTCTCTCTCTCTCTCTCTCTCTCTCTCTCTCTCTCTCGTGCCGAGTAAAAACTATTCCTATTTTTCAATTCAAATATTTCTATTCCGAATTAAAATAT
The DNA here is from genome assembly GCA_903798255.1 of Fraxinus quadrangulata. NCBI lineage: Eukaryota > Viridiplantae > Streptophyta > Magnoliopsida > Lamiales > Oleaceae > Fraxinus > Fraxinus quadrangulata. The sequence goes on along the minus strand of CAIGRB010080134.1, from coordinate 10,370 downwards.
AGAATTTATCAAGTTCATAATTTTTAAATGGACGGGAACTATACTTTCTCTCGAAATCTATAATTTCCTAGGTTGTGTTATTCTCATAATCACGCCTAAACTCCCCTCTCTCAAGTGTCGAAATTGACTAACATCAAACCATTCAACTAGTGGCCAATTAATTGAAAGTATTAAAATCATAACACAAATAAATATGTGCGTAAAATCTAATAGGAATAACTAAAAGTAATCAATCCATATTCTCAAGTTTTTTGCTACAATCAAACCATAGATAATGAATTTAGCTCATGATGTAACATATGAAAATATTAAAATTCATATAAAATGATATAGGGAAGATAACAGAAAAATTAGGATGTAGATCTTCAATTTCTTCTTTTATTCTTTTTTGTCTTGCTCTTGAATCTCTTTATGTTTTTCCTCATTTCCTTTTTTAAGAATTGTGCTGAATTCCCTTTTGTATCTTGAACCGTTATCTCCCTAGAATTAGGTCTTAAAGGTTGTATTTATAGTATTTTGAAACCTTGAAAGGGTTAGAGTCGTGTTGGGGCAAAAAAAGAGTCCAAAAAAAACTCAAAAATCCTTTTTCTCGTCCCGCGGAGCCTCGACACCCAATATGGGCACTGCAGCGCCCATGATGATGTTGAATTTCAGCAACGGTGGCACTGTGGCACCCAGTTTCGGATGAAAATTCAGCATTGCGCTTCCTTCGATATTTTTATCATAATTTTTTCTCCTGATATCCGATTGAGGCGATTCAAGATGCATTGAAAAGATAACATCAAAGGGCTACAACTTTGTTTCAGATACCATTTTCCAATTTGAACATTTTCTATATAAAAAATGAGTCTCAATATGATGCTGAAAATTCGAAGCATAACTTTTCGATTGGAAATTGATATGTGATCATATTTTGCATATATTTCATCCCTTTGACTTCTTTCTTCATCCAATTGACTCCTATCACTCTCGAATCTTCATTGTGAGGTCTAACACAATTTTTGAGTATTTGTACTTTAGTCCCGAACTTTGGATCTTTTACAATTTAGTCATCTTCTCCAATTTTGCCAACTTTTTCTTATTTCCCTCATTTTAATCAATCTATATCACAACATCAAAATACACATTAAAACGCTCTAAAACTCGTAGAAATTAGTTAAAAATCATATTTAGATGATATCTAAAGTATGAGTGAAATACAATCATCATTAAACTTATATGATTCAGGGCTCCAATAAATATACTCAACGAAACCAACCCTAGACTGTCTAGTATAATTATCAGTTCTCACTCACTCCACTAACCTCTAAAGTTGAGAGAGTGAACTCCCAATACACCCAAAATTGCAGTAGCAATATTCTCTGTAATTATGTCATCTGGACATGCTATCATTATGCATTACCCTCGTCAGACATATAGACATGAGCCAAAATGCAGGATTTACCCTTTCTAATTATTATCCACTTAAGCATCATTTTCTCCAACAGCTTCTTTTTGAAACAATCATTGAAATTTTTTTGGCTAAGCCGAGTACTAAGCTCAGATTTAAGTTGATTTGAAGAAAAACTTAAGACTGCTTTTTCACCCAGACGTACCGAGATATTTGATCTCATCCATTGGCACATCAAAATCCTTTAAGTTCACGAATAGCAATCACTATTTCGTTAAATAGTTAGCTAATCCATAAAACCATGATGTAGAATTTAATTCTGCACACGATCAAACTACAGAATTATACTCTACACACTGGTCCGTCCAATACACTCATAAGTGTACTAGAGTTACTACACATGAGATCCATTCACCACACTTAAGACCAATCACGAAACCCAATTAGTAGAATAGTGAATCCTAAACATTAGTACAACAAAGTGCCGACCTTTGTTCATTTCTTTAGAACGATATGTTTCTCGAACAAAACACAAGTGTATGTCTTTGCTTCTTTACACAAGCACCCAACTTGTCTTGTCGTAAAACGATCGAAAGCCCTTCATCGCTTGCTCAATTATACAATATGTATTGTTCATTCGACAAGCTAAATAAACAAATGATATTTGCTTAATGATGATAATCGTAATGTCAACTATTACATGTCACCTCAATATCACCATGAATATTTAATCCTTAGAACTAATCTTGTCCTTCTACATTTAAGGAGAACATCGTTTACCTTCGGATTATTCACGCCCTAACTTTTGGATTAATGGGACAATACTAGATTCGCCATCAATGACACTAAGCCCTTGTTTGGTCCGAATTAAAATATAGATTTTAATTTTAAGTCAAACTCATTAATTAATTTTAATCATTCATTTCATGATACTTATAACTTTTCAACCACACATTTCACCAACTTTTATCAAAATCTACTAAAAATTTAATTTTAATCCTCATCAAAAAAGGGTGAAGGTTGAAGGACTGCACAAAATATAATATGTTTAGATGCATATAGCTAGGGGGAAAAATAAAATCTAAATTCGTAAAGAACTAATATCCTTAATATATAAAATTAAACGCAGTTTGGCAAAAAAAAAAAATCTAACATGTAAACAAAACATCTGCATAAAAGACAAGAAAAAAAAAATAATTCCAAGTAATTTTAATGGCATAATTTCCGAGTTTGAATCCTTGATATGTAATCATTTAAAATATTAATATGCAAAATTTAATGCATTGATTAAATTATTTTCCTAAATAAAGTAATATAGTAAATTTAATATTATTTACTAAAAAGTCCATATATTTACAAGATAAAAATTAAGAATAATAAATTGAGATTACAATTAGGCTTTTCGTCGAATATAATTTGAAAAACACAGTCGTCTTAGTAAATTTAATAAAGTGATTGAGCTTCCATCGTGAAATAAAGTAATAAAAATATTATAATAAGAGTTGTGATTGATAATTTAAATACAATTAAGAAATATTTTGAATAACGATTACGAAATAATTTAAGATTAAAAATGGTTTACGCTTAGGTCCGTTTGATTGCAAATGTGGAATTTATGTGGAAAGAAAATGAATTGCAGGGAATTGAATTGCTTAGAATTTGTTTTACTGAGAATTGTAATTAATTGTGTTTGATTGATATAATTTTTACCTGAAAAATGTTAAAAGTTTGGTATCCGTTTGACTTTGTTTTTTATAAAAATTATCCATTAAAGTGATAATTATTTTTACCATTGAGTCTATAATTTGTTCCAAGAAAAAAAATTTAAAAATTATCATACTGAATACCATTCGTTTGGCTTTGTTTTATATAAAAATTGTCAATAAAAGTGATAATTTTTTTTTATCATTGTGTCTAGAATTTTTTCCAATTGTCGAAAAAAAAAAGCTGAAAAATCAATTACCACAAAAAATAAAAGAAAACATTTTCCTTCAAAACCAAGAAAAGAGGCGCGTGAAGGGTTGGGGGGGGAACGAATTCCGAGAAAAAATTTTGCTATCAAACACCAGGTGAAAATGGAAAACTTTTTCAACTTACTAGAAAAATAGAGGGAGTCAAATGAGACCTTACTAATATTAAAAACATAGAGAATAAAGTGAAGAGAAGGTTTTAGAACACACACATTATCCAACTCCGTGAAAAAAGAGCAGAATGCAAATTCATTCCAGTCGGAGTAACCGTACATTGCAACCCCAGCCAAATTCCATAGCAACCTTTTAAACAAGTATGATATCTAGAATGAAAAAAGACGTTCAATTTCACACCTTTCCTCGTCAATAAAAGGCAGTGTGACTAAAACAAATTTCTTAATTTTGAATGTCTTTATTTGCGAACAGTTTGCAACATAGTTCCATGGCAACTTATAAGTACATTTGGCTTTCAATCAACTATAATGAAATACAATTCAAAGGGAAGAGTATAAATGACAGAACAGCTAAAAGAAATTATACACAATCTAGGAGGTGCTGGCACCCATTGACAAGCTCCTCACAGCAACCTTAACGGCGCCCACGACACTAAGCTGCCTCCTATGTGGACTCAACCCGTGCTCCTCTTGATTCTTACAACTATCATCTATTTGAACTCCGACAAAGTATGCAACCTGCACATTTACTTTATCACGTCAAGAGTGTTAAAGATAAAAGTAAAACGATTTAAACTTTTCGATGAGATAGCTTAACATGACATAAAAGCATATTGATGTTCCAAGTTCAAGTCTCCTCGCCAACCATTTATGAAATTGTCAAGCACCAAGCCTTCATGAAAATATAAATTTGGTTTGCACGTATTTAAATAAATAAATGTGTCTCATATCTAACAGCTAAAATTTTTAGATGTGGTGGTTCAATATGGTATCAAAGCACACACGAGCTCATGTGTTCAAGTCTCCTTGCCACCCATTTATGTAACTACAAACGTGACAGGCATTTCATTAAAATATGAATGTGGCACACACGAGAGTGTTGAAGAATAAACATCTCATAAATTTGTTCTATCTAACAGCTTAACAAGACCCTTCAACAAAAAGATATGCCAGTCATGTTCTGGATGTAAGATATAATATTTAGATCAGTAGTTCAAAGGGGTAAGTAGCAGAGAATTGGCTAAAATAAGCAAATCAAATGCCTATCTTGATCCAATTCACAAGCATGACGAGTATTGAACTTTTTCTTCTCATTAACATAATGAACCTCCTTTAAGTTACTGCTTCATTCACTTTTTCCTTCGATTATCCCTTCTTGGAGAAGGGAGGGGAAGGGGTGAGGGAAGTAAAAATTCAATATCTTTAAACAAAGTAGGGTTCCCAAGTACAGCTAATTTCCTGGCTTCTAAAGAGCAAAATGGTCTTGACCTTCAAATTTAGGTGTAAAGTGACAGGCTAAATATTGATAATTAGGAAATGACGACATGGTTTTTAGTCTTCATCAATCTGCATATGATAATTTTGCAGGGAGATGTTTATGCTATAACTTCACTTCACTAGCAATAAAAACAACAGGTAATTTCATCTTCTACAAAAAGAGGTCCATGTTCACATGATAAAAGTTCTATGAAGCTACCTGGGAATCAATAATTGTGTTCCTTTTTCGACAGATCTAGAAATTCAGGTGGCAAATTGTTCATTATACTGACTGAAAATCAAAGAAAAATATGGACCTATCAACGTAAAATCTTCCTAGTTTCAAATATTTGAACTTTTGTTAATTGTATTGCTCAATGACAAATTTTCTATATAAACTCGCCTAGTAACTACACCTTAACATGAAAATGAAGGCCAAGCCTTGAGGAACCTTTGCTGGAACTTATCATTGCAATGACTTTTCTTAATAAAGATAAACTAAGAAAGAGAGAAATTAATGCGACGAACTGAAGATCTGCTGAATATATGCATGGTATAGCTTTAACAAGCAATCAAGCTAAACTGCCATCTAGAGTAAAATTGTATTTAAACTTGATGACTCAGAATTCTTTCAGAACTACAATTATCCAGTATCAAATGGTGAGGTTTCAGAGTCAAAAGTGCCAAAAACTGAGGTATATGGTCCCATAGCTCTTTAGCTCATATGTGTACATGATAGCATCTTCTGTTTATGCCTGTGAGTTTCATCCATTAATAACCCTCCAGAAATCAATGTTGTTCTTAAATTTCTAAGATAGAAGATGAAGGACAGAAGAAGAAAGAATTAAATTAACTAGTGGCAGAATTTAGTGTATGTAAATTTATCCACTAGTAAACTAGGAACATCAGAATCATTTTTTGACACAGGAAATTACAGTCGGTCATTTGAGGAATATGTTCAAAAAGAAAAGAACAACCCAGCAAAAAGATTGTCTACAATTTCGTTATTTGTATTGTCCATTCATTTTAATAGAGTAAGACTAATATACCAAAAAAAAAAAAAATGATTCATGAAGTACAAGCTGAACTAACTGGATGTTCATGAAGTACAAGCTAAAGTATTAGCAAACGTGTGTAAATTCTCCTAGGAAGAGAAATAACATACTTGATCAAAAGTTCAGATGCAAATAGAAGTTACCTTTCCCGAAGCATTCCGGACAGGTGAAATATGAAGTAAATTCCAAAACGGAGTCTTATCTTTTCTGAAAACAAAGTAGCAACAAAAATGTTAACATCAGGGAAATATTAAGCATCAAACCGAGAAAAAGAATTTGAAATGCCGTTAATAATCAACCTGTAATTTAGAATACGTACTGTACATGGTTGCTCTGTCCGAATATATTCCTTTATCTGTTCAACGTGAGCAAAATTAAAATTTTCCCATCCTCAAAGACTTCTTTTATTTATTTGTAGCAAAAAATGATATCTCGTGAGTTACAAGCAACAGAGTCAAAATTTCAGTGACTGCTACATTATTGAAATCGTGGGAAAATCAGATAAAATAAAAAATGGAATTGGAAAGAAAATCACCTGATATTGAGTTGCAGGATCTGTATCCAGCCCACTTAAAAATCTACAATTATGCCCCAATACTTCATGTCTAGCGTAGCCTATCCGAATGGGGAAATTGATGGTTAATGAATAACTACATGATTGATGAATAACTATGAACATATGTTCTTTTAAGTTAATACTAAACAAGCTGATGGCAGGAAACTTCTCATTTGAGACAAACTTCACAGAAATGATACTGGGATATATGAGTACCAGTTAATTCCAAGAACATGTCACTTGCATACACTATTGGCATGTCAGGTAAGTGCGGATCGGACCTGCAAGGTAACAGAGAGTGTTTCCAAGAAGGGATATGTTAAAAACTGTATGTTAACCTGAATTATTAAGGTAAAAATGACAAAATCCAGTTATTGAACCAACTCACAATACAAAGCTTTGTTTGATTCTACCAAGAGATATATTTAAGGATGAACCAAGTAGTCCCATCCCGGATAAGCAGCAGCACTTTCCACACACCAATTTGCCAGACAACTCACTATAGTGGGTCAGGATGGACAAAATATTACTAGCAGCAGCATTGGCTTTTCGCTTCTCTAGTTCACTTGCCTCACAAGGTTCATTAATCCCTACTTCTGCAATATAAGTATTGTTTAAATTAAATCTTTTTTGGACAACATAAGCAAGAGCTTCAAGGCGCAATAGAAGAATCCAAGATTTTGGTCATAGAAGAAAGAATAGTTCTTATGGATTTAATGAATGAAACAGAAAACAAAAATGCATACGCACAAACACACAGATTTAGTTTTCAAAGTTTTTACTCTCACGCATCTCTGTTTTATCGTACAGCAAAACGGGGCCCTCAAATTCCTTTACATAGTGTAAGAAAATAAGGCGAATTAATACAGAATTATGAATGTCCAACTTACACCTATACTGTGAAGGTCAATTCACGGTTGGAGGGGACGAGTGAAATATATAATTAAGCTCCACATAATCCAACAAACCCACAAATCTCTTTTATTTTTAAAAGTGAAGACATTAGTAGAAAATATAGATACTAAGAGAAAATAAGAGGACTAGAATTAGCCAAAGCTATATTTAGAAACGGAAACTCAAATAAGTTTACAGGTCCATATGATGCAAACAAATAAGTGGCTGCTGGGATTTATTGACCTAAGAAACAAACAATTTCCATGTAACCTTCTCAAATGCACAAAAATTTGCAGTTGAAAGCGCAAAAGTTAAAAAATAGAAACAGACCTCCATCGTCAGGACTTGATACTGAATTCAGAGCCGATGCACGTCCTAGTTCCATGACCGTATCCGAGCAGACCTCCCTCCTACAACACCTGAACACGCCTTTGTGTAACTTTGCTCCATTTTCACATGAATTCACGGCAGTGTATCCAGAAAGCCTTGGCTTCTTGGGAATAGGCACTTGAACTCCCACAAAATGAATCACTCTACCATCCTCCTTACTGAAAACCGGACACATATGAAACAACATCCAAAATGGTGTCCCATCTTTCCTGTAATTCAACAGACTAATCTGTATAGCCCTCTCCTCTCGAATTGCCTCCCGAATCTCCATAACCGACCTTCTATCAGTCTTAGGCCCTTGAAACACCCTCCCATTTCTCCCAATCACCTCATCCTTAGAGTAACCGAATATTTTCAAGAATCCATTCGAAGCAAACACAATCGGGTGCCCGGAAATGCAAGGATCAGTTATAGTGAAGCTGTCAGGCAATTCATTTAGAGCTTCCCTAACCCATCGTGAGTATCTTAAGTCAAATGACTGTTCAATCAATCCCAATTGTGATTCCATATCAAATTTCCTAATTTCCCTTCAAAGATTGATTCTTTATCACCATAAAGTAAACCAAAGCCCATGTGTCACTTTCAGCTCCTCAAGCTTCAACAAATTGAAGACTTCAGCTTCAACAAATATAAACACAACCCACACTAAAAATCCAATCAAGAAACAGTAAAGAATAAACAAAACACATAAAAAAAACAGGGTAAGAATTGACTTTGATAGAAAGCACACAGATTTTCTTCAAAAATTGTGCATAGAAGAAGACAAAAAAAAAGTAAAATAAGGAAAAGTTAACTAGTGAATTAATTTCTGGAAATTAATAAATCGGTATTGGGTCTTACAAGGTACAGTTCAAAGTTCTACGTCTTAAAAGAGGAAGAAGATCATGGAGCCAAGATGATTACTGTACATGAAAATATCGGAATTGAATTCAGCTTCGTTTTGAACGAACAATAAGGGTATAATAGAGATGCCCATAAATTGGTTTTGGGAAGAACGAAAATCTTGAAATTCTATATCAGCGGAGAGAGACAGGCGCAGAGATTTTGAGTAGAATCACAATTGAGGTACTTCTCAATCACAGCAAGAATGTGGCTATCAAAGCAGGAGGTAGTTTTTTGTTTTATTCATCCAACCATGTTTGGATTTACTTATAAGTTGTTTTACTGAATAAGTAAATTTTAAAATAAAATAATATTTTACCCGTCAGAAGTTAATTTATTAATGAGTAATAAGAATCATTTACATTATATTGTTATGCGTTTTTTTTTTTTTTATGGGTATATTGTTATGCTGTTAAATTAAAAAAGAAACAATTTATTGGGAAAATTGTAGTAGAGGTCCTAATCTTTTTAAGTTTTGATGTGATTGAGAAGTAATCAATTTATTGGGAAAATTGTAGTAGAGCGTCGAACAACCTAATATTTTTAAGTTTTCCTGGGAGGATAGGTTGTTCGACGCTCGTCGTCTGTTCTCTGTGTCGCTACTCTTAATTCGGTGGCCATTTTCTTTTCAATGGAATCAGGAAATTGTGAGCTAAGTGTGGAGATTTGAGTTTTCGACTCCTTTGATTTTTCAATTTGATTTTGATCTTCTTGTAGTGTTATTTGTCCAATTCATTGAGTGGGCTATGTTTGTGCATTAAGGCCGCTGGCTAGAGGATGAAATTTCGACGAATTGGGTGGCCAGTGGTAGATGCGGTTGACGGTGGCTTATGGGGTTTTTTGGTTTGACGTTGGGTGATGGGTGAAAGATGAGTTTTCTTTTATTTTTTCTTTAGTTATTTATTTTTTAATTTAGGGATAATGTACAAAGTTACCATTTTACTCCTTTTAATTTGATCAAAATTTGTCAAAGTTCACTTTTTTTTTTTTTTGTTAACTAAGGGTCAATGTGTTTGTTTGAACATATATTAAATAGAAGAACAGTTAGAACAGAATTTTATTACCGCTTCCATTTTTAAACATATATTTTCTTTTAATGTAAATAGATGTGTGTGTCATTAATCTTTTATTGAGTAATTTTTCTTCCTAACCTTATTAAAAATTCAATATTTAGATAAACTCGAATTTTGTTACAATTTTATTAAATTTTGAATAATTTCCCTGTCACATGATTTGAAGGTTATGAAGGGGAAAAAAAATAAAAAAAATCTTCTCAGATAGGAATTTTCTAACTGAGGTATGAAATATCTGGTGAAGATGTATTTGGTCTTCAATTTTGCATTATTAAATCCAATTGATTTGTGAATTTACAAATTTAGGGCTAAAGGAGTATGATATTATGATGAAGTTCTTAGGCACCACATAATTCATGATGTGGTTGTGTACTGTGTATATATTAAATTGCACTAGACAAACAAAATCTAGCCAAAAAGGGCAAAAAAATAAAATAAAATAAAAATTCTCTAATTTTATTTGGCCATTCATATTTTATATTCATTTTAATTAATAAAATGAATACTTTTCTAACTTGTATAGTGCACGATCAAATGGTACAGTTAACAAATTTTTAACTTTTTTTATCTTTTAAAATGATAATTAATATATCGTCCGTCTATCTTATCAATAATTATAAAATGAGATTAATAAGTAAATTTAAAAACTAACCCAAAATAAAACTCATCACGTGGATTTCTATCGTTTCTTTACATAGAAATGCGAAAAAAAGAACAAATGCAAGGGCAA
>CAIGRB010080126.1:92510-103387 GCA_903798255.1 Fraxinus quadrangulata | reverse complement strand
TCAGTTAGAAAGATGAGGCCACGTTGTTTTAATCCAATGGCTACCACGTCTGTCGAATATAGTATAAATGGGTTCATATTGTAACTGAAATGGGGATTTTGGAGAGATAAACAAAGAGAAGAAAAAAGACACAATTAGCTACTGTATTTAACATACAAACACGTACACATTTCCCGTCTATCTCTCGACATATTATAACATGAAAATCGTTTGGAGCATTTTTTAACTCATATTTCGACGATTGTAGTTAACACAATCGTCCCCAGTTGTATTTGTCGGAGTCTGAACGTCTCTCGTCTCTCGCAAAAAAATGCCTCCCGCGCTCAATTCCAATCGAATATCGTCATCGATCCGGTAAAAACGCGCCGGAATCGCGCTTGACGTGGCAAAAGTGGGCCCGGCATCTGTTGAGCCATTTTTGGGATCAACACTATCAAATTAAAAATATGGCATACATATCGAATATGAAACAAATAACCACTGAAATCGGGAGGGCTGCAGTGCTCTGTACAATTTATCGATAACTACCTTATTAACAGTAGCATTGTCGAACGTAAATGAATGAATTTTACTCTCGCAACGATATTCTCTAACAATGTTTATAATAGCATTAAATATGTTGTTAGCGTTGTGAGGAAACTCAATAATTTTAAAAGTAATAATTATTTAAAACGAGCACCAATGTGGGTCTATATTGTGTGCAGTTGTAGCTATATAATCTCTTTTATTAATTCATTCCCATATATCTGAAATTAAAGATATAACACCACTATATTTTTCTAAATCGGCAATCAATAGTTTCTTTGAATGAATAAAATATTCTATTGTATCATAACAAAGAGTATTTCGACTTACCCCAACGTACCACGATTGAATATATTATTTCACGTAGGAAACGAAATGTTGGTTGTCCGCTATTGCTAGAGGCAACTCAGCAGCGGCAATGAACTTCACCATTTTCATTCGAGTTTTCTCCTCCGAATACTTTCACGTAGAAAGTGACGTAGTTGTAGAACCGGTGCATAGACTACCAAATTGTAGTTGCATTTGACCAGCAGGAAGAAGTCCATATTTAGCCGCACATGCTTTGTAGTAACGGTTCAGGTAGGTAGTTCCAATGCCTTTTTGTCATACCAATCTTTGTTGAGAGTATTTACATGATGCTTTAGATTTTGGAACTCTATCGACCACACGATCAGTTTGAATCAATTTAAAATGATCCCAACATTTTGCCTACTTTTTCCCCTTTTTCTTCCCTCTTGTATCAGGAATATCTTATTCAGGTTTATCCTCTCGTTTCACCTCAAAAACATCAACGTCATTCAGATTAATTAGATTACTACTTCCATGAACATCGAAATCCGAAATATTTTCGGGAATATGTAATTCATTTAGACTGACGAATTCATTCTGAAATTGATTTTGCGGTGTTATAGGTGATTTGCCTCTGATACCGAACAAGCCTTCAACAAATGAGAGTGTGTCCATTTTTGAATTGATATAAAATGTATAGTAAGTAACAAATCAAGAATTAAAAGAAAGATGACATGTAAGATTGTAATTGAAAATTTATAGTGGGATAATTGATATTGAATAATTGAAATTGAATGTTGAAGTAAAATTGAAAAATGAATGTAAACTATGTTGTAGTATAGAAAATAGATTGTAAAATAAAGATTATAACTCAATAATGTAAAATGTAGAAGAGAATCAAGAGATTAGAGAGTAGAGAATAAGAGTTTGGTGGAAAAAAATGAATTAAGGGAAGGGTATTTATAGGGAAAAACTGAATTGAAAATAAATAAATAAAAATAAATCCAGTGACTAGAACGAACACTGAACAAAGAACTTAAATAGTAACTGAAACGGTCACCGAATTTTGTTTAGTGACCGTTTCGATCCCTGTACTTTTAAGGCGAGTGCCGTGCTGGCCCACGAGCACTCGTCTAAAAACTGCTCGACTCGGGTTCGGGCTCGTCAGCTCGACTCGAGTTCGGGCTTGTCGTTTGATGAGTCCAAGCGGCTCACGAGCCCCTTTTTTACGAGCCGAGCCCATGAGCTGCCATGCTCGATTGCCACCTCTAATGGTACATTTCTGCATATGATGTGCTCGATGTTATGAAAATTGGTATACCACCACGTATATCACTCAACCATTTCTATACGCATTGATCTTTTTCATCAAATTCGAAATTACCAAAGTAACAAATTGGAATTATAAATATATCTGCAAGACAAACATAATTTTTAATTATAAAAAAAAATAGTCGAAAAATCAGCCCACCCAACCACTAGACTGTAAAGATTAGGAAACAAAAAAGCTTAATAGCCGGCTGTTACGGTTGTAACAGCCGACCGTAACAAACGGCCAACTGTAACATCAACAGCTAGCTGTTACGGCCGATGGATTTTTTTCTTATTTATATTAAAAAAATTATAGGTCTGTTAAAAAATTTATCTACATGTTAATCTATATCAAAATAAGATTTATCGATTAAAAACGTATACGAAAGCGAAATTAAATATACTATACTTACCGATTCGAAACGATAGACGTAAAAAAATTTCTTGTTCGGTGTTTAATCAATTTATGATATTTTGAGGTTGAAGAAGATGAAAAATGGGAGAGTTTTTAACGGTGTGGAATAAACAAATAAGAAAATTTAGATGGTTTTGAGATTTTACGTGGAAAGTGTTTGTACTTGTTAACTAAAATGGTAGTATTGTTTTTTAGATAAAAATTATTTTTTGTAATTGTATTGTTTACTTAAGGGCATCTTTGTCTTTTACAATTCAAAATGATATTGTGAAAATATGTCATTGTTGAAAATTCAAAGTGGAAATTAAGGGATTTGACCATATCAATTTTAAAAGTACCCCGTATTTTCCATTCCGGGTTTGATAGATACCGACTAGCTGTAAATAACTTGGTTATTCTTTGTCTTTTGAGTTATTTCTCATACAGAGGTATGTCATATTGGTTTGTAAACATTAACTTTGAGATTTCAACTATTATCAGACCCTCGTGTAAGAATGAAAAAGAAGAAAAAAATCTCAATTTTTTCATTGTTCTTCAACTCACTGTTATCTGTTGATGTTTGCGCGTCCTATTGCTTTTGTGAGCCTTTGTCGTTAGTTTCAACCAGTTAGATTGCTTGCCATTCCTATATGTAACTTGTGGGTCACTGATGACATGTAAATTACAATGTCTAGTATGATCTAATACTGTATTGTTTAAACCTCTTTGGGAGTGTACTTCTGATGGTATGATAGAGTCCTCATACTTCATCTCAAAGATATGAGGGCACTAGTCCCGGAAAATGGTCTTCAATTCTTCTACAAAGCAATCATGAAGTACTTAGCAAAGAAAATAAGTAATTACAAAGTCTAATAATATTACCAAATTCCCTGGAAAATTTTCTGAAAATAAGTATAGTTCTACTAAGGCATTCAAGAAAGAACACAAATTTCCCAATAGGATTCTACAAAGTACCACATAAAATGGTAACATCTGTAGCACGAGTTTCTGAATTTCCATCCGGTTTTCAGATGCAAATAAATCTCTCTACTAGAAGGACACAAACTAGATGGTCGAGTGGATGAACTGAATCAGTATATTTCATTCAAAAACGGTTGCTGCAAAAAAATTACCTCGAGCTAACAAAACTTCTTTTGTTTTCCAATAATGCTGAGCTATTTCCATCCCGCATTGAAAAAAACTGCTTATTTTCATTTTGTTTTTCGACAAAATTATGTTTGTGAAGCCTCTTCCTGAAAGAGAGTGGAAGTTTCCCCCTCAGATTTTTGTTCTGAAGTCAAAGATGAATTTTCTGCTGTACGAGATGAAGAAATAGACGAATTCAACACAGTTTGGAATGCTGACACCATAGGGAGAACCTGAAACTGAGCACCAGAAGTAGTTTAATTGAGAGAAGAGCAGCCAGTTAAATTGTTCAGTTGGTCAAATATAACTTTAGAACTTATTAGTCAAAAAAAAAAAAAAAAAATACCAACGTAATAGATACATTTCACGAAATTTAAAGTAAGGAGACCATTCCATAATTCCACATTCAAATGTCTAGTCCAAAAGGTTAGTCCTTATTCCTCAAGAATTTTCACTAGAGAAGTTTCAAAATCCGGTCATTTGGTAGAAGACAAACCATGTAATAAATTAGGAAAAAAGTCCAAACAAACATGTAGACACAAAAATGTACAAGACTTGTAAGGTTGTGCTAAAAAATAAAATAAGAAAGTATTCAAATACGAAAAATACACTATTTAAATCAGATTAATGTCAATCCAATAAATAGCTCAAGTCGACATATAAATGCTAACATAAGGGTGGTTATATTGTCAATACAATTTTTATTTAATACACCACAATTAATAATTAAACTTCTCAATCTTTGCTCATTATAACAATTATTTTTTTAACTTTTTTTCGTCGAATTTTTATGTTTCAGCCTTCTATTAATTAGTCTGTCTCGTCTTTGATAATTTATATCAAAATATTTTATTTTCATACTTTGAAATAAAGGAAAAATATTTTTCACACTTTTTATTCATTTTATTTTAAAAAATATATAATGAAAAATAAGTTATTTTACATCATTTCAACAGATTTTTTGATATAGAATTGTTATCAAATATAAAATGTGTTAACTAATGAAAAGTTTGAGGATAAAAATGACACGAAAAATCGTTAGAGACGTAAGTGTTATAATGAACATAGATTAAGAACCTTATGTGCAATTAAAATGTGGTGTAAGAAATAAAAATTGTGGTGCTAATATAATTATGCTAACAAGGCTATTGGAAAAAAAAAATTATAATCTAAAGGTTGAGTTAATAATAATTCCTTTCGATCTACCGGTGCCAATGTCCAGACTTTTATCAGATTTTTCTCGACTAGCCTTGTGAACACCTAGGCTCATCCTATATATATGATGTTGTTTTTAACATATGGATGCCACCCAAGAAAATATAGAAGAAATTATTGAGAGAATTGCACCACCATCGTTGCCATCACTGAAAGCGAAATTGAAAATGAATAATCAAAATAGAAAAACAATTTCAAATTCAAGGACCACCAGGAGACTTCAACAAATTTTCGCTAGCCTCATCGAAGAACAAATCGTCAAGATTCCTTACGGTCGAGTGAATAAGCACCACCACCACTCCCATCAGTAGCGCCACCGGAATATTGGTGGCAGTGCGAGTCAAAAACAAGATAAAAAACACCACCTTGTTAGTAATCAATATGCCAAAAATTACGAGCGTCTTGTCGAGTAGGAAGTACGAAAAAGCCATGCGGCCATCATGGTAATGAATACGATAAGCAAAATTGGATGTCAGGGGAGGCCGTGGAGGATGATTGAAAGGACTATGATGGCATAAGTCATTTGGAAGTAGGGGAAATTCATTTTGATTCGAGCAATGACATCGGGGAATGATTTCAGAAAGTTGAAGGCGTGAAGTTCGAACATCTCCCTCTATGGGTGGAGCTCACCAATGCCGGCCTTTAGGCATTCCTTGGCACGTGAGACGTATTCAAGGTTCACCAGCATCCCAACCAGTGAAGACAAGGTCGAGATTACTTATTTTATTGACATTTGATCAATTTTTTATTTTTCTGCAACAACGAAATGAAAGGTTAGGACATAAGCTAAGCTGTAACTAAATGAAAAGTTTGAGATCACAACTTTAATTTTTTATAAAATATTTTATACCTCTATATAAGTCAAGTGAACGGCCAATGGTTTTTGGTTTATGCGTTGATTGTGACACCAATGTCCAAGAAACGAGCCTTAGCTGTAGATTAACTGTGGTTTCAAATGGACATTTTAATATAATATTTCAAATCTCACTTGTTAAGTTTCCAAATGAGTTGTAATGCGATAATGTTTATGTAGGTAGGTAACCACTTTATATTGAAATAGGCCATATAAGTAATGCAAAGTCTCCATCATGTAACCTAAATTATTTATTAAATGAAGTTTTTGACAACTACTCAATAAATTTAATCAGTAGTTCCCAACTTTCAGTATACATAAGAACTCGATTTTTAATCTTAAATTTGTTTAATTCTCAATCTTTTCAATTTCATTGCAACAGTAATCTTTATAGAAAGAAATCATTAAATTTGTTGTCTAATAGTAAAATTTTATCGAAAAGATGGATGAAACCCTATTTTAATTAACTTAAATTGAAATATTTAGCCTACGTTTTGCCCCAGTATGGCAAGAAAATGTAGACTGGAATAGTGCTTTTATTTTATTTTATTTTATTTTATTTTTTTTGCAGAATGTGTGATTAAGAAAGAAAGAAAATTTTCGATTTACATGTAAAATTATTTTATTGAAAAATATGTGATTGAAAATGAGTTTTTAAAAAAATGGGAGTCAAACATAGGCTTAGAGAATGTCTCCACCCTATGAGAGCATTAGTGCATCTCCAGAGCTAGCACAAAAACACTAAAATGCACCAAATTTTGGTATAAAAGCTCTCCAATGTGGCACTAAACTTTGCACCATTCTGTTGCAAATTCAAATTTACTCTTTTTTTTCATTTGTCAAACTAATTGATGGAGAGTAATTGTGTCATTTGTGTTATATANTATTTATTTAATAATTTATGTATTTGTAAAATAACTAAATAAATAATTTTTAAAATAAATAAATATTTTAAGAATAAAAAAGAGAAGAAAATGATTAAACACTATTCATTTGGTGTGAGTTTTGATATAATGATTGGAGATTATTTTTAGTTTGATGCAATATTTGGTATAAAATTGTGCAAAACTTACCTTAAATTTTGGTATTGAATTGGAGATGGCCTTAATAATTGATTTACTTGAGTTGGCGGGTATCACAAGTGCTAATATGGAGTGAGAAGATGATTTTTTTTATTATTATTTATTTATTGTTTCTTTGTTTTTTGTTTTGTTTTGTTTATTTCATTTCATTTGTTTTAAGCAAACACGGGGCTTTAACCATTTTTTGTAAACTTTGAATTTTTAGTGGCAAATGTGAATAATAATAAACTAGAAGTGCTTGTAACATTTAAAGGTTAAGGATTTGAATATTCAAAATTTAAGGACAATGACCAAGTTATTATAAACACTAATGTGTCGGGATTATACTATTTCAGTACATTACATCCAGAAGCCAAATGATTAGAATTGTCGTTTTTTCTCTCACATTCTTCATTATCTAATAAAAGGTGTCGAAATTATCTACGCATTTGTCAAGGTCGAAATCTAGAATAAAAACTAAAAAATTAATGTTGACCTTAGTACATTGCGCCCAGAAACCAACTGATTAGAATTTTCATTTTTTCTCTCGCATTCTTCATTATCTAATAAAAGGTGTCGAAATTATCTACGCATCTATCAAGGTTGAAATCTAGAATAAAAACTAAATATTAATTTTGACCTCGAAATTGAGATTAACATATTTTCTTCATTTAGTCGGGATTTGTACTCTTAGGGAATTTTTCCAAAAAATCCTTATTTTTGTTATTAGTTTCTTTATTGATATTATTATTGTTTCCTCTATATAGTTTTTTTTCCCTTTGGCTATTAAACTTACACCACTTGAAGTGTCTTTAACCTCATTTTGAAATTTCAAGTATCTACAATCATATCAATATTTAAACTTTCCTTATCATATTCTAAAGCACCTTATCTATGTATTTTTTAGTCAAAAAGCCTCAACAAGGCCACAGATTGTTGATTGCTAGAAATAGTTCACCACTATTGGTGAGAAAGATCAATATTATGATCAAATTTAAAACTGAAAAAATGTGGTAGTGTTTTAATTAGGTATATATACTTTCCAAAACTTTCAACAATTCTACTTTAGATTTGATCTTACCCACTTCTCTTACTTGGAGGTTTTTGGTTGGATTTTTTTAGGGGAACCTTACTTTCTTATATGCTTGTATATGTTTTTCATTCCATGAAATTTTTGATGGATTGAAATAAATATAATGATAACTTGCAAATATATGAACTTTTTCATCACGACATGAATACATCAACGCCATTAAATGTCTAACATTATGTATATTGCTTGCAATTCACTAGGGAAAAAAAGAACTTGTGAACTCGTCTCTTAACCCAACCGTCAGCCTTGCCCCGCCACACCCCATGTAAAATTAGTTACCGATATTTTTATTTTTTTTCCTTAGTATCTTTTTGTTTGTTTGTATCTACTAATTATTTTAAAATAAGCATATAATCGTTATCAATGACATTTGACTTTCAACAACAAATTTGTCGGTTTCAATCTACAATGACTGCAATTGCAATGGAATTGAGAAGTCAATAATTTTAATATCTAAATTTAAGATTAAAGACCAAACCACTATAAAGCGTTAAATATTAAAGAGTAATATTGCAATTTTTTTTTTTTTTTTGAAATCAGAACTTCTAATTCTATTTACGCCATGATTTCAACATGAGCACACGTTAGCATTGAACAACATCGACCAAGGTTGTCATAGAGTACTTTTGTTAGAATGGAACCAATGATTATTTTAGAATAATGATTTTATATAGAGGTAGATGTTCTCTTCTGACATGGTTGGCTGTCTTTTTGAGCCTTTTTTTTTTTAAGAATACCTTTTGAAATAATATATTGATGGAGAATATGTGGTTAAAAAATAAAAAAAAAATTTTGAATTTGTATATAATATTATTTTATTCAAGAATGTGTGGTTGAAAAGAAAAAATAGAAAATTTATTTTGGAAAAAAAAAAAGGTCAAAAAGGGGCTTAAAATGTGAGTAACTCCGTAAATGCATGTTCCACTAAACCCTTGTTTGACAATTATTATTTCAAAAAATTTTAATTCTTATACTCATTTTTAACCACATGTTTATACAATAAAATATTGTTGCGGAAGTTCGTTTCAAGATCTTCTAAACGGTATTTTCAATGTTCAGTTTCATGTTACCTTTTTCTACCAAACAAATAATTCAAACGGCTCTGATCCACAACCAATATATTTACATCGATTACTTCTCAGTCTCACCGATAAATGACAAGATAATGGTTTTGATTTGCAAATCACAAGGGCACGGAAAAGGTTATGAAAGTGGCACAAAGCTAGACCAAAATGAAGGAAGAAGCCACACATTTTAGCACAAAAGCAAGCTGCTGATTTCTCTCTCAATGTTCACACGTTTTTACTCTCAAATTCATACAAATCACACACAAATGGCTTGGTCAAAGCAACGTATATATAAGAATAGATTAGGCTTTAGTTAGACCAATAAAGGGTCAAATGGGCTAAGATTAAAAGCCATTCAATGTGTAAATATACAGGTCGTGAGTAATATTAATTTCTTAAATTACCTCCAACGGTCTATGTTGTTTTCGAGTCAAGCCTTTGGATTTGATTGTTGGTAATCCATTCACCATTGGCTAAGGTATAAAATACCATTTTCGTAAATCAAGAATCAAGTTTCATAATACAGAAATCAGGTTTTAATTAATGATTTAAATAATTTTTTATTTTTATTTTTATCTATCTACACTATCCAATCCCTAAAATAAATTTTTATTCCATCTCCTCTCCACTCTCTCACCGTCCGTCTCTCTACGTAGCAACAACCGTCGTCGTCGCCTCCACCTCCACCATCCGTCTCTCTACTCTCAAACCTCCGCCGCCACCATCCGTCTCTACACTCTCAAACCTCGGTAGAGTGTCAAGCCCTAAAATCAATTGTTGTCCCATTTCCTCTTCACTCTCTTCACCATCTATCGCAACCGTCGCTACATCAATCGTCGATGCTAGATCCGTCTCTTTACTCTCAAACCTCCGTCGCCACCATCCGTCTTTGTACTCTCAAACCTCATCAGAGTGAGTGTTGCTGGTGCGACGTGAAGTGGCATCGGCTCGTCGCAGCAACGATTTGAACATCGCGGAGTGGCCTCGCCCTTCCACTGCTATAGTTCGGTAGGGCAGATCCATTTTTCTTCCCTTTTTTTTTTTGAATTCGGTGGTGGAGGTGTGTAGTGCAGTGGTGGCATGGTGCTATGGAGGTGGAAGTGCGGTGGAATGATGGTGTTTGACGACGGTGGTGGTGGAGTTGTGTGGTGCGATGGTGGTATTTGACGGCGGTGCTATTATTGGCATTGGGGCGGTGGTGCTATGCGTGGTGATGGTGTTGTGGTGCTGTGGTGGAGGTGTGCAATGCAGTCCAATGGTTGGGTGAGTGGTGTGATGGTGGTATGGTACTGTGGGCAGTGGTGGTGCTGTGGAGGTGGATGCGTGTTGTGCTGTATAGTGATGGTGTTTGAAGGCAGTGCTGTGTGCGGTGTCGTGGCAGTGGGAGTAGCGGTGGTGGCGTTAGCAGTGGTCGTGGGTTGGACGAGATGGGGTGGGTTTCTATGACCAATTATTTGGTTGATTGTGACCAATAATTGGTTAATTTTTGACAAATAAATAATATGTAACCTGAAAATTGTGACTGTGATTCACAATTTATTAAGTTATAATCGAGTTGTGACCAATAAAAATTTTAATTTTGTCATCGATGAATAAAAGTTTTTAATTCGTGATCGGGATATGACATGTGACTTGTAAAATTCTTGATTTGTGACCAGGATATAAGTTGTGACTAATAATTTGATAAGTTGTGGTCGAGCAATTAATTGTGACCAAATAATTTGATAATTTGCAATGAATAAATTAGTTGTAACCAATAAAATTTTCGATTCGTGATCGAGAAGTAATCTATTACCTATAAAAATTTTGATTTGTGATCGAAAAACATTTGTGACCAATAATTTTATAAATTGTGACTGAAAATTAATTTGTAACTATTTAATTAGATAATTGTGACCAAATTGTATATAATTGTGACCTTAAT
>CAIGRB010080126.1:58230-69092 GCA_903798255.1 Fraxinus quadrangulata | reverse complement strand
ATATGTTAAGTTTTAGTTGGATCAATAAATGGTTAAATATACCAAGATAAGAAACCATCCAATTGGTAAATATATGAGACCTAATTAATATTAATTTTTTAAGCTACTTCCAACTGTCCCTGTTATTTTTGGGTCAAGCCTTTGAACTCTGTTGGTAATCCATTTACCAATGACCGAGGCTTGTGAAATTATATCTCAACATCCGAGATTTATTGAGTATCAAAAAATACAACAAATATTTTGCATTAAAATTTAAAACTGTTTCCTACTTGTTCAAAATATCACTATTTAAAACTCTATTTTCTCACAATAATGACCATCAAATAGGGTCTAAAGTAACTTGCTTCATTTCAAGAATTCTTCTAATAGGAGATGTGCGCAATGGGTTGAGATATATTGTCTAATTTGTCGTCTACGCAATTAATTACTGACACATTATTTTAAATTAACACGTCATCAATTTGGTGTGTCAGTTGTGAAGTTAATGAAGGTAAATTTGAGACGACATGTTAATTTAAAAATAACTTGTCAATAATTAATTGGATGGACAATAGATCTCAACTCATGCCCAATAAATTCCCATTTGGTGGCCATTTTTTCTAAAAATTGTTTTGAACAGTAAATTTTTGAAGAATGTGTGCTTAAAAAATAGAAAAATAAATTAAGTTTACGTGTGAAATATTTTATTGTATGATTGAGAATGAGTATTTAAAAAAAAAAAAAGAATTTCAAAATAATAGAAGACAAACAACGGCGAAGTAGAATCTATCCTTAAAAGTGGTTCACAAAGAGCGGAGAACTGTATGAATGTGAATGGGTTAAACCCCTGTTTGGTAAATATTATTTTTTTCATTCTCATTCTTCTACTCATTTTTAACCACACATTCTTTGATAAATAATATTTTCTCATATCAATAACTCTTTCTTCTTTTTCAACCATACATTCTCCATCAATATACTATTCCAAAATATATTCTTCCAAAATAATGTGGCTCAAACGCACCCTAAATGTACTTGTTAGTAGATTTTAATTGAAATTTCATGTTAACCTCTAACTTTCATTTTTTTTTTCTAAATTAGTGACTCAATTTACATTATTTCAATCTAGTCACTCCATCCAAATTAATTTGATTTAAGAAAAAGATGTGACGGTCTAATGCAACACCCTCCACAAGATATAAAGTCCCTCTTTGAGCCGTATTCTCTAAAGATTCAATTTCCTACATATTTACTTCTAATCAAACAATTTTTTAATAAAATAATTTTACATATAAATTTAAATCTTTTTTCTATTTTTTAATCTAACATTCTTAAAAAAGTTTTAAGTTATTATTACCAAAATCATTTTTTCTCAAAAATAAAACAAAGCCAAAATTCGGAAGTCACGACTTGAGTCGGTGCGTCAACTGTTTAAAAGAGGAAATGGCATATCCTTTCTTTCAAGATTCAACGATCCCATGAATCTAAAGCACTCTGTTGTATATACACACTCATCACTGAATTTCACAGCACGCAGTGATTCAGTGACACAGTAATAAAAGAAGTTTGTCTCTCTGATCCCTATTTTTATTCTTTTTTTTTTGTTACTTCAAGCATAATCATTCCCATATTATTATCTTCTTCACATTGTGATTGTGAACTGTTTTGTATATAGTTCCTTTTATGTTTCGTTTCTTTCTGTTATGTCATTTGTTTAATTGATCCATTAAGATTCTTGAATCTTGATCGCATTCTCTTTGAACCCTTAATGAGTTCTTGTATTTCTTTCTAGTTACTGTGTTCTTGGTGAGATCTATATGAAGACATGTACTCTTAGGGTTTTTTTACCAAAGCCCACCTGAAAAGAGGATTTTTTGTTATTGGGAGTCTTGATTTTATAGCAAGTGATATAAAGATTTGTCTTTATTGTTTTAAAGCTTTAGAATGGCATTTCGATTTGCACATTTTGTGTTTAGCTGAACTTTGATTGGCAATTTTTTAAAATTATAAGTCTAGTAATGCCAGATTTCGATTTGATACAGTCTAAAGATTTTGGGTGACTTGACTATTTGTAAACATTGATTATTTACTTGGAAGTGATAGATTGGGATTGCTGAATAGTTCACAGAATAGTATTCGAGATCAAGAAACTGATCAAGTTTCGTGGATTGATTGTTATGTTGTATCTTTTCTTCCTTTATATGTTGCATTGCAGTTGGTAATTACCTAATTTTGAGTCCTTTGGTCTTTGTTCAATTTTTCAGCTGAAAAAAGAATGTTGTGAGAGTTGCCCTTGTTCAACTCAAGTTAATTGAAGTCGAGTCATTCAAATTCAAGAACCTAGGATCAATTAGCAAAGTAAAGAATTAATCTCTCGAATCAACATTAATGATGGACTTAGTGACCCTGCCTTGCTGAATAGTTACCTAGCTGAATGGCATTGTGAAGCATTTAAATTCCTGAATTCCATCACTCTTCCACCCTTGGCACTATCTAAAGATATATTGGGGTCAAGGGCAATGCTGAAATGCCATTCTACCCATTGCAGTATACATCCAATTTCCACTCGTGGGTCTTGTAGAATCACGTTGAGAACACTTGGCTTTTCAGACATAACTTCAATCACTGTGCAATCTACATTTTTGAGGAGTAATAATGGATAGGGCTAATATCGATAAAATTCCGCCATTCTAAAAGCTATCAGTAGTGAAAGCTGCAGGATATCTGGCCGTGAAACCCAAGTAACCGCTCCCCTATGTGACAATCTCTAGCACATCTAGGATGCTGCCACGCAGCTCAGCTGGAGACCTAGTTTGATCTGAGAAATTCTAATTCAATTTGGATAGAATTTATTCAAGAATGCCGCCTCCCTCGGAATCAATAAGAAACCGAGTGGTAATTTTCTAATCAGGGAATAATCCAAGATTCCAGAGTAATCTTTATGTATTGATTGACGGTTTAAGGGTCGTAGAACTACTGCAACTTAGCCAGGGGCTTCAGGGCATCGAAACTTTTATGGCAAAAGCCACTTCTGTTTGATATCTTTGAGAGAGAGAGAGAGAGAGATTCTTGTCATTGTCTCAATTAGAACGAGACACATGGGTGATCACTTGCAGCATCTGCATAGCTGGTTTAAATATTCATTTGGATGCACATTTGATCCTATCAATATTCCCACTACACATTTCAAGATTCATTGAGTTCCCCGCCTTCCCACTTTGACTTTATATGGCGTGCATGTAGAGAGATCAACTTGTTCAACAACAAAACAAAAAATAAAAAACTTAGCCTCATTTTCCTATGATGCACCAATATGGACACGTCACGATTTTTCAAAAAAGTACGATATGCAGCCAATACATTGATTAAATTATTCAAAAAAAATCATTTATATAGTATAAATTTAGTTTTATACTTATTATTTTTTCTTATTAAAATCTTTTAAATATGAGTATATATTTGTTATTTACTAATAATTTTGAGTTAAAAATATACAATATATCTAATAAAAAGAAAAATGATAATGGTAAAATATCCAAGGAGTGTCGGTATACGACATGTGTCCGACACGGACACGTTATCCTAGTTTAGGTGTCCGTGCAGTAGAATTATTCTCAATAAAATTGGAATAGCTGCATAAATCTTTCTGTGCCATTCAGCTCCATTGATTGCTGGATGTACTAGAATATCTAAAACAAGATCTTTAGCTACTACACCGTAATCTCTTCATATATCTTTTGGTTGTTATCATGGACTAGCTTCTTTACCCGTCTCCTTCCTGTAGATCATAAGAAGCCTTGCTTAGTTTTGGACACCTTCGGGCGTCTATGTGCCCCATCCTCTTGTGTAAGTTTTAGAAATCGTTAATATACATTCTCCCTTTTTTGGGTTAGCATTTTGATTCTTGTTTCAATGTAGGAAGTGGTAATTTTAACACCATACACTTCTCAGATGCTGTTTTCTAGACTTACCTTAATAAAGATTGGAAAATAACCCTAGGGAGGTTTGAATTTGGGGAAAGCAAATTTCTGGATATTGGACTGGTGTAGCAATTGGTCTCCTCTCCCTACTGACTACTTATTTTTGAGATATTATCCAAAAAGACGAGTCTTGAGTTTGTGCTGCTTTAACAAATGCATTAGGCATATATTTCACTATATCTTATATTCTATGCAAGTATAGCTCTGTTTTAGCATTTTCAATCAAATGAAAATGCTGCAGAAGCAAGTGCCCATTGTTCTTTTTAGATGGTGGAATCTTGATTTTCACATGCCAAAAATTTGGACAAAAAGCAAATACTAATTTCTCAGAGAAAAAACAATAAAGCCTTCTGTGAAGTATCTGGTATGTTCAGTAGTATGGCCTTCGCTTGGAATTATGGCAAAACGACCTTACCCCCTTTGACATGTTTGGTGAGGACGACTGGACAGCATTAAAGACGAAAAAGAAGTTAAAGTCTTATGTAGTCCTTTCTAATATTGTGCACCAAACACGCTATCATTGTTTTGAAAAGTGTGCCGAATGCGCATTCTGGAAGTTGCTGAATACCCTTAATTTTGAAAATAGGATACTAATCTCGTCTTCTAACATGATACATGTTACCCTGCCGTCAACTCCTATCAGAAGTGTTAAAATTTATTATTAGACAGAATTACTATCCATGATTTTTCTTAATCTTGAATCATTTTGACTTCTTTAGGACATATTCGTCTTTCAATTTTATTTTTGTTATTCTGAGTCATGTTTTTTGTTTATAATCAATGAAGCAGTAAAAAAATTGTAGCAAACATGTTTGCGAATACCTGATTTTGAATATAATGGCAGTAGTGAGCAACTTTTGAATAACAGGCGGTTAACATGTATCTTGCCTTGTAAAAAAGGATTGAACGCGTGGGAGGATCCAAATGAATTCTGCTTTCATTTCCCCTGTGCTGAGCACTGAGTTAAGTTATGGTCTTCAGCAGGTAGGCTGCACTGTAGGCGACCAGGAAGGCTCACTAGACCAAAGATTTTCCATTTCTTTTGCTTATCTAACATAAACAGAAGATTGCATATTTTACGATTTTATTTGATGGGGATGATTACATATCTTTACTCGAAGCCTTCGTTTCTTTTCTGAACTTTTCAGAACTTAGTATAAATATTTTGGTCATGTACTGTACAGCGAAGCGGAACTGCATATTGAATTTGCTCAAACGCCACTATGAATCTGGCATGTCTTGTGTGCCAAGGCATAGAAAGTCCATCTCATTCCTTCAGAAGCTACTCAGTATCAAGTTCAGACAATGACGGGAGGTGTTCGGCTATTGCCAGTTGCTTGACCAGGAAGACTTCACTTCAACATCCTCGAGAGAACCCAATTGCATCATCGTCAAAAGTGATGCCTCAACCTACTGTTCCAAGTAATGTCGTTGCAGGTGCCCCAAGACTAGTCCGAAGCTGCGCTGTTAGAAGGGACCTCGTAAGAGATTGGAACTTTGACTTAGCTATTTCGGAGCATTAGTTCGTAATATTGGGACAGAACAAGTTCAAACACCAGACTTTATAGCACCTACTAAGTTAAATGGCGGCAGTATTCGATTTGACTCAACAATACAATAGAGTGAATAACCAAGCTCTTCTGATCTTCTGAGTCGAAATCTCCAACTTTGAACTCAGTTTGTTTTTTTTATCTTATTCCTATTTAAGCGAATGTTCACTTTCTAGCAAGTACATTCGAGTGTTCGTAACACAGTTGAGTGAATTGAAAGTGAAGCATTTGTTTATTACTCTAAATTTCTTTTGCTTCTGTAATCTTGAATTAGCAGTTCTGTCACTTGGTCGCTATCTGTATGTTGTTTAGCCATGAAGCGGTTATCCCGAAATGCCATCGGTCACATTGTTTCACCTTTTTATTTTTTTTTGGGTGCCATTATTAGCAATTTTATACAGAATTTTTTTATTGAAAACAGTAAGATAGCAAGCTTTTTTGTTACTTTATTCGCATTGATATTTTATACTGATGGGTCTGTGTTATCTGTAGGTACTGGAGCAAAGGTGAAAATCACAGGAGATTTTTATAGTTGAGAGTAATCACTTACCAGTGTTAATGTTATGTTAGGTTGTGCTTAGGGATAAGTTAAACTTTATTTTAAGTTACTTCTTTTATCAAACAAAAGATTTACGAAGTTCTATCATATACGTAACGAATAAACACAATTAGTGGATGTTTGGTGGAGATTAAAATTAGATTTTTAGTATATTGTAATAGAAGTTTTTGAAATGTGTGGTTGGATCTAAGAAAAATGTGATTAATATTGATTGTTTGATTTTGACTTAGATTAAAATCTAATTTTAATTCGAAACAAACGGGCCTTAATATGTTAATTACAGAACTATGGAGTAGTTTGAGAATACTCACAAATTCAGGATTGGCTCCACTAGATTGGTAAATATGAATAACTAATTTACTTGTAAAAGAACATTTTCAGTTCGAAAGCTTTGAGTCATGAGTAGATAAGCAAGCTATTTTGTTAGTAAATTATGATCCGTTTGACATGATTTTTAATTTTTGTAGAAGAACTTTTGGAGAAAATTATTTTAATTTTTTTTAGAAATACTTTTAAAGGAAATCATATTAGACCTTTTTTTTTTAACTTAAAAGCTCTTCTAAATAAGAGAAGAAGTTTATAAAATTAGTTCAATGGTTCAAAAGCTCATTTTTGACCTTTGGAAAGCTATGGCTCTTAATTACTTTTAAAAGTAACAATGTTTACTAAAAAGTAAAACGGAAAAAGTCTTCAATCCATATTTTAAAAAGATTTAGGGAAAATTGTAGTTCAGTCCCAAACCTTCGAATTTTTCATGAATTTTATCTAAACCTTTCATTTGTGTCATTAATAGTTTCAAAGGTTTGCAATTGGAGTTCAAATTCATTTGATCGTTAGTTGACTAAAGAAGTTGATTTTGACCAAATTTAAAAAGGGTAAAATAGTAACTTTAATATTTATTCTTAAAAAATAATTAAAACAAAACAAAATAAAAAGGAATGAAATCACCCCACCTAAAACTAAAAATCAGCCACCACCACCCAAGGCCACCACAACCCACCATTGAGCCACCAACCTACTGCACCGAAATCGCCACTACAACCCCTGAAAATCTTCCATCGCCACCGAATCCAAAGCCTAAAACCCAAAGCTTAAGCAAAAAAAAAAAAAAACCCCCATTTCTAAACCTTAATCAAATCCAGTAGGTGAGTGCTACACCCTACAACAATAGAAGCAATGCCTCTTTCAACAAATCCCTTCAACCCCATAATCAAAAATTCCAAATTCTCAAAAATTCTATTGAGAAAAACTGAAAATCACATATCAACATGCGACCGATAGAGGGGGCAAGTAGAACGTCACTAAAACCACATATCAATACACTCTACGTGAAAAAGAATGACTGCATTTGGGTAGAAATCGACTAGTCTCATTCTCTTCAAACTTCGATAAGCAGACAGAGCATTCTAGCACCTTCGAATGAGTCTTGAAGGAGTAAGCAAACAAAGGTAGAGAATTCAAAGCCTTTGTCTCCAGTCCATGATCGGCGGTGGAGTTGGGCTGATTGTTAACGTAGAAAACAATATGAGTGCAACGACATTGGCATTGGCGACACTAGAGTTCATGGTGACGCAAACTAAACAATCACCATCTTTTAGGAAAACCAACGATTTTTCTATTTAATGGCCTAAATATTTAGGAGGTTAGAAAAATCAATGGTTTTTCTATTCAATGGCAACACATTTAGATCAATTATATTAGCTATTTAATAAATATAAGCTGATTGAGTAGATACCAATATTCTTATAATTAGGGGATTATGAGAATTCTAATTTAGCAATATATAGACATTTTTTGTTATAATCCACAATATACCAAATTATACATAGTTTCCCTTCTCCCCATCTAGAAGAGAGACGACGGTCCCATTGAGGAAATAAGGTGATCTGGTTGAGGAAGATAACAAATTACACCCATTCATTCATGTTTATCAGTACGTGATCGATTATCATAGTAATTTCGTAATCAGTAAACAATCGTTCATAATGGATCCAGGTATATAACATGAATCCGTGAATCCTAATATTTTGGCACGATGCAGATCTTAGGCTTTTGGTTATTTTAATCTAGAATATTTGCATCTAGATTTTGTTTCGATTTTAGATAAGATTTATATTTCTCACACCATCTGGTATAAACGTGGTGAATTTAGGGTTACATATTTATGTACAGATAAAAAGTGGGGAAGTTTTTACTTGTAAATCGATATCTGAGAAATTGAGAACAAGAATGGTTTTGGGGTAGTGTCGACGTTGGCAGAAATGGCCGGCCACCGGTGGCGGTTGTTTTGGGGGTAAGGGATAGGGGGTTGGATATGGGATTTGGAAAAAAGGAGATGGGTTTTGATTTTACTATTATAAAAGTGTTTTTAATGAAATAGGTAATTTTTAACATTTTTAATATTGTTAAAAAAAATTTAAAGACCACTATTTTGGTTAAGTTAAATGGATTTGGACTTCAGGTGTCAATTTTTAAATATATTGGAGTCGTGGATGGTATAAATGAAAGATTCGGGCAAAGTTCAAAAATTCAAAGATTTGGGCCGCTTCTGCAATTTTCCAAGATTTATAAGCTTAGGGAATGTTTCGCCAAGGTAAGTAAAAAGTGGTGTGCAAATAGCGACCATTGCAGCGTCTCCTAGAGTACTCCGGACAAGGAGAAAACAATAAAGTAGACAATTTCGCCATTACAGATTTGAATCGAGAGAATAAAAAAAATGGAAGAGTTGCAATCTGCCCTGAATGCTCACATGGACCAAATGGCCGATCTAGTGGAAAAGTTGACGGCTGAACTCCGCTCTGGACTCAATCCTGCTTATGAAAATTTCATGGGCTTCTTCCATGCCATTGATTGGAAGGTATAATGCATAAAAACACACATTTATAGATTCATATCTGCATCTATAATCTCCTACGTATATATGGGTACGTGTGTGATTGTCTGTTGAAAGAATTGAATATATTGAGAGCCCATTTGATAATTGGTCTGGAATCGATTCATATTATACAAAATATAAACTCATGTATATAAATGCTCACGTGTTTTGATTGTGTATTGATTTTCCCTTCTTTTCCGTATTTACCTTTTTATGGGTTTTGATTAAAATGTTTGTTCGTGAATAGAATTGAAAAATTGAGAACCCATTTGATAACTGGACTGGAATATCTTCAAACTTGTGCAGATTCGTTACCAGATGTATAGCGCATCATTGTGTACGGAGTATGTTAGTTTTACCCTTTTTACTCGTGTGGTTTGATTTTGGAGTAAATTGTGTTAATTTTTGAAATAATTGAAATTGAAATTATGAACCAATCTTTGAAAATGTTACATTAGAGCATATTTTGTTCATAAATCGGGTTTTTTGTTTTGTTTTATTTATTTATTTATTTATTATTATTATTTTTTAAACTTAAGGCTGACTGTTAGACCTGTTTTGAAGTCAGTTCTTTGAAATAGAAGCATAATACTAAAGTAAGAGTTGTAAAAATAAAAGGGGAACCAAATGTTAAGGAATTATTGTTTAATAGTGTACATGAATATAAACCATTCAGATTGGTGTTGAAAGTGCTGCCTCTATATATTTAGTTAGTATTTAGCATAGTACTATAATTAATATTTAACCTATTTGAAAATTAATTGGTGGTTTGAAGTTCATCACTCGAGCTTTACAATCTAGATTTCCAGTATGTTGGAGCAAATTGTCTATTTTACAGTGTAAATGAAGGTAAGAAAATGGTGTGTAATAATGGTAACCAAAAGTGAAACAAGAAAATCCATCCTGGACGAAGTACGAGGCCTTCCTTGAAATAAGCCTGAATGCACTTGGCTGTTCGTTGAATTCTGGAACTAAAAAGAAACAGACTTACATTCAAGTTATCACATACTGGCTAAAACTATGGAGATAAAATGTGGAAGCATGTTAGCTATGCTTTCCATCCAAGAAATTGCCCCAATTGCAACTGCCATGATATAATTTAATCACCCCAACACTGAAAATTTGCACCCATTGGATGCAAATTTTCTTTTCCAGTACTACTTTCCGTGGAATGCACTGTTGAGATTTAGGTGTAGGCTGTAATACTTGTCTAGTTGTGTTTGCATTCTCAGCCATAGAGAACAAGGCCCTTTACCTTCAGAAAAGGGAAGAAATGATTTGCTGTGTTAACTCTCTATATTTGTATAATCGATAGCAGAGGAGTTCTTGTTGGCAGTACAGGAAGTGGTTGGGGATATTTTTCTTCAGTCAAATGCAGATCTAGAATGAAACTTGTGTCGAGATAAAGAGATCCAGCAGAGAACATTAGTTGGTATTTAGAATTATGTTCTTTGCCTGTCATCATAGTATCGTGATGAAACTTTTACAAGCCGTTAAGGATAGTACATTGTTTACATGGATAGAATGGACATTAGGATCCTTTAGATGTTAATATTTATAACATTCCTGATTTTTAATCTGGAAAAAAATTGGATTAGAAACCTTCGCTGTTTTTTTTCGTTTTAGGCGGTCAAAAATGCTATTGGCTCTAGGAGCTCTCTTTAGAACATATAAGAAAAACAATGCTCGATCTTAAAGATGGGGGAGTCCTTTAGTTTAGTTTTAAAATGTTCCTGAATGTGATTATTGATTTAAGTGAACATTGAAAAAAATAATTGATTAATGTTTTAAGGGTTTCATGATCATGTTTGGTTCATGCACATTTGATTTCTAAACTAATCTCCAAGTGCTTATATATATATATATAAAGAGGACATTTAAGGACAGATTGCTTAAAGCTTATATATATATATATATAT
>CAIGRB010080126.1:27859-53557 GCA_903798255.1 Fraxinus quadrangulata | reverse complement strand
CTCTCTCTCTCTCTCTCTCTCTCTCTCTCACAAACAGAGACTTTCTCGTTCTCTGGCAATGGCAGACAATCAAGAAGAACTACTGAATCCTCCCATATCAGAGATGAAGGCAGAGGAGAGGAAAATCCCAGTATTCGCGGTGCTAAAGAACAATGCTATTCTGAAGAATATCTATCTCCTGAACAAGCGACCTTCAATCCCTTCTTCTTCAGTGGAATTCAATTCCAAGAATGGAAAAGAATTAATAAAGGAAGAAACGTTGTTGGTTGGACGGCATCCCGATTGTAATCTCACTTTGGAACATCCCAGTATCAGCAGATTCCACCTCCGTATTCACTCCAACCGTTCTTCGTACTCCCTCTCTGTCATTGACTTGTATTCTGGTATAATCCACTCCAACCCGTTTTGAATTTTGATTAGGAGTTTAGTTCTTGGCATTGGATCGTGTGCTTTTGAATCTTCCTCTCTCTCGTGTGTGTGTGTGTGTGCGCAGAACACGTAAATCATGTTGATGTGCATATAATGATGTTTGGTGATATTTTCTATATGGTAAGGTGATAAATCTTGAATCTTGATTGTTTTTTATTATGATTTTTTTTTTCTCCCGTAGTTCTCAATGCAATTAATATAATTTAGCTGGCGGCCTTGTTGTTTTCTTACTAGGTAGGAATGACAAGTGTACATGGATATTTTTGTAAATTTACTGGTTGTTTGTGAATTTTTATCACCTGACAATTAATCTCTCTCTTTATCTGTGGAGGTATCAATTCTTGGTGAAAATACTTAAATTTTGAGTCTCAGTGCTTTGAGTTGGATGAAAAATTGCTTCTTTATCAACCAGGCAATGAATATGTTTATGTGATTTATGTGTTTGTAATGTATGACTGGAGACTGAAATTGGATGAGGTTTTCTTGGTTACTGATTTATGGGTTCTTATATTCCAGTACATGGGACTTGGATTTCTGGAAAGAAAATTGAACCCGGGGTTATGGTAGAATTGAAAGAAGGAGACACAATGCAGCTCGGGGGATCTCGTAGGTTGTACAGGCTACATTGGCTTCCAGTTGCACGTGCTTATGATTTAAACAACCCTTTTGTGCCTCCATTGGATACAATAGATGAAGTAAAAGAAACACACACAGGAATATATCAGGTGAATTTCAAGAAATCAATCTGCAAGAATATTATTATGCTAATAGTGTTATGATCTTAGTTTTGAATTTCTTTTTCATTTTCTATAATTTCATGTTCTAGGATGAGAACAGTTTGTATGGAGAAGACGATCAAATTCAGAGTTCGGTTGATATTTTGGAAGGTTTACAGCTGCTATTTTCAAATGAGAACCCAATTTCATCTGTGCAAAAAATGAGTCCGTCGGCACCTCCCATGCCTGAAGACATGAATGATTCATTCTCAGACAAAGAGGAAGCTGAGAACAAGAACTCACTTGAAATAAACCATGAAAAAAACAGCATACTAGACGCGCCTTTTGCCTCGGAAGTGTCTCAAACAGTATCTCCAATAGAATATGCAGTTATATCTGAAGTGAAATTGGAGAAGATATCCGGTTCAAGCATTTGGTCAAGAAGAGGTAAACCAGCCAGTGTTCAGATTCAAATCAGCAGGAGTAGAGGAAAGAGTGCAAGGATTACAAGAAATGCTGAAGTTAAAGTGCCAATCCATGAATATTCCCAAACTGAATCAGATTCTCAAGATCTTTTTGCTGTTGGAGACATTGATAAAAAACAAATATTTACTCCAGACAAGGAGAATTGCTCTCCCAAGTCTCCTCTACTTCAGTCCTTGGAGCACATAGGTCAGGAAAATTCGAGGAGTGAATTCATTTCAAGAAATCTATTTTCTTGTGCAGACCGAGAAGAAGAAGAAATTTTCACTCCAGACAATTCTGAAGTTAAATCGTCAATTCGTGAATATTGCCAAACTGAAACAGTTTCTGAAGATCCTTCTGCTAATGGTGACTTTGATAAACAACAGATCCTTACTCCCAATTCCCCTCTATTTCAGTCCCTTGAGAACATAGGTCAGGAGAACTCGAGGTGCGAATTCATTTCGAGCGCTTCTTCTTGTGTATCTCGGAATGAAGGAGTAGTAATTTTCACTCCAGATGATGCTGAAGTAAAATCACCAATTTGTGAGTATTCGCAATCTGAAACAGTTCCCAGAGATGCTTTTGTTAGGGGTGATAGTGATGAAAAACATACTCCAGACAAGGAGAATATCTCTTCCAATTCTCTTATACTTCAATCCTTGGAGAACATGAGTCAGGAGAACTCCAGGACTCTGTTTGCTCGTGTAGATCAGAATGAAGAAGAAATTTTCTCTCCAGACAATTCTGAAGTTAAAACACCTATTCGTGGATCAGTTTCTGATGATCCTTTTGCTAGAAGTGACAGAGATAAAAAAGAAATATTTACTCCAGACAAGGAGAATTGCTCTTCCAATTCTCTTGTACTTCAGTCCTCAGAGAACAAAGGTCAGGAGAATCCGAGGAGTGACTTAACTATACGGACTCTGTTTTCTTGTGTTGACGAGGATGAAGAAGTTTTCATTCCAGACCAAGAGAATATGACTCCAAATACTCTTCAATTGAGGTACATGAAGAAGATGGGGAAGTTGAAAGAAGTTGAGGATAACAAGTCATACAGATCATCGCCGCTGAAGAAAGTTGTCGACTGTTACATGTACCAAGAGAATTCAAGGATTGACTTAACTTCGCAGACTCTATTTTCTGGTGCTGACGAATACGAAGAAGAAACTTTCACTCCAGACAAAGAGAATATGACTCCAAATACACTTCGACTGAGGTACAAGAAGAAAATGGGGAAGTCGAAAGAAGTTAATTATCCAAAGTCATACAGATCATCACCGTTGAAGACAGTTGTCTGTAACATGTACCAAGAGGACAAAATGCCTACTTCTTTGGATAAAGAAAATCAGAGTCTGATGGCTCTTCAAAAACAGAAATTAGTGAATTCCGCATCCAAAAGTGATGCTGGGTTGGAGAAGTTGGCTTTACTGAAGGCTACAGCAGATAGAAAGCCTTTGCAATCTCTGCTTGTGAACTCCACCAGTAACAGTAAGACTAAGTCAAAAACTTCAGACCTTGATACCACTACGAGAAGTGGCATATCTATCAACTCTCTTCGACTTGAAGAGGTCATTCACCCTTTTGAGGTAAGTTCCATAGAATTCTTATTTTCTCTTTGTTTACTTCAAAGAACCATATTTCTGCAAATGCATTTTCATTGTTTGCTTTCATTTAATAACTGCAGTTATGTAACTTTGTTGTTGGACACTGATGTTCATGTGCGGAAAAATGTCCTTCAATGTCCATATGTTCTCTACGTGCAGAAAAATATTGTTAGGAAGAAAGATGATTTTTATCTTTTGTCTGAGAATTATTTTCAAGTTATTCATTATTTCTTTTGGATCATATTTATGGATTTGATACTTCTTTTACGTGAATTTGCATAACAAAGACCATTAAGGAGGACAACAAAAGGTGGACCATGGTGGTGGACGTTGCGTGTTTGCTAAACAAAAAGTCAAGGAAGGAGTTGCAGCTTTTGCGAGGTCTCAAGGGAACTGGACTGATAGTACCTAGAATTGGTAATTTACTTCTTTATTATGCTGTCAAACATATATTGTTGTTGTAAAGTTTGATTATTCCCATTTAATACTAGTCATAAGGGAACTGGATTGCATGTTGAGACGAGGAACTTTCTTTAGACGGACAACAGAGGTTTCTGCAGCACTACAATGGATTGAAGAGTGTATGGAGAATGCAGAAGGATGGATTCACGTGCAGAGCTTGGCTGAAGAACGAAGACCAGTTGCACCAACCCCACCTTCTTCTCCTTTATCTTGGTTTGGTGAGGAGAAGAGTGTATTCTCTATTGGCTCATCTCCGTTTTCTCCTTGTAGTATCCAGGAGATTGTTACACCTACCACAGAAGATCATATCCTTGAATGTGCTCTTTTCTTCAAACGAATTAGGAACCATGGACAGCTTGTCCTTCTTAGTGATGATGTTACTCTCAAGATCAAAGCAATGTCAGAAGTAAGATAAGACAACCCACAATAGCTCTCTCTCTCTCTCCTGACTCCATTGCTTTTATTTGTTTGGAGCTAAATTGTTGGATTTATATTATTGTTTGTTACAGGGCGTAATTTGTGAAACAGCAGAGGAATTCCGCAACAGTCTAGTGAATCCATTCTCCGACAGGTTTTTGTACACGGACAGCTCTCCAAGAGGACATTCTTGGACTTGTGTAGACGATGTTGTTCTCAAGGATAAATATTATCCTGGCCCTTTGAAGAAGCTATCGAAATCTGGAGAAGGTGTGAAGGGCTTGAAACTCATACTACTGCACAATAGCAATTTCAGGAAGAGTCAGCTAAACAACTTAACTGTAAATTCTGCTTTTCATGTCCAATAGAAGTTATGGCGTATCGTGAGGATTGCTGTCCTCTTTCAAGAAATTTTATAGCATTTCAGAATCTCAATTTCCCATTTCCTTAAAAATTGCTGTTATGGCAATCAAAAATTTCCCGGACTTCCAGTCGTGTATTGATTTAACATGGTTGAAAACACTGGAGGAGAATTTAGCGACGTCAGCAGCCTAGCTAGGCCTTCTACCATGGAAATCACTTTTGCTTTTTGTTCCTCCGGCTATTATGACGTTACAATTTGTCTGGTTATCTCTTCTATAAGATGAACTTTATTTTTCTCGCATTGTGACAGTAATTTGTACAAACAGAAACTTCTAACCAGTCCCAAAACTTGATTAAACTCCGCATTTCCCCAAGTAAAAGAGAGTAAACAAAGCATCAAAATGTCACAGTTGACACTATCAACAAATTAAACAAACCAATTTTTATTTTGTTAAAACAATTGCAGGTACAAGGATTTCAATATGTATTTTGTTTAACATAACCCACATAAGCTTTTGGCAAGAGCGTAGGAGTATTTTGTTTTTATTTTAGTAGTGGTAGGCATTTAAATCTTAATGACTGTTACTGTGTCCCACAGATGAAGCGAAATTTTGATTTTTGTTTCTGGTTTAATAGAACAAGATTATTTTCTAAAATTGGTGTCTAATGCGCTTTGAATCTTAATAAATAAAGTTTCTATTTACGCTGCACATTTGATGAATTGATCGACAAATAAAATAAATGTTACTTCTACAAATCATAAATAACAGGTATACCACATTAGTGATACATATCTATAGTATCTTAAATTTAGACACATTAACCTTAACATGATACAAAGCTTGGCAAGAGATGGTCTCCTTGATATGCTTAAGGTTGACCTATAGCCAATTTGCGATTTTTGTTTGGAGGGTAAAATGGCTAAGAGATCCTTTTCGACAAAAAAATAAAAATAAAAATAAAATGATAAGTATTTCTTTACAGATGATAACTCTAAATTCGGATATATTTATCTAAGAGCTCAAATTCAGATGATTTTAAGAAATTTGAAGGGTATCTAATTGAGAATGAGAAGCTTTTCGTAATAATATTAAGACATTTCATTAGTTCAAAGTAACGAATATTTCTCGAGATAACTTGGGGACTACTTGATAGATAATAGTATAGTTTATCAACTGAGTGCGTCTGATATATCCCAACAGAACGAATCTTCAGAAAGGAGAAATAGGATAGTGTTAGATATGGTTAGGTAAATGATAAGTTTCCCAACTCTACCTATCTCATTATGTGGATATGTACTGGAGACGAATACATATGTTCTTAACTTAGTTCTTTCTAAATATGTACCCTAGACTCAACTGGAATTGTGGAATTGGCACAAGTCTAGCTTGCGTCATATTCGAATTTGGAGGTGGTAAGCTTGTATGCTGAAAGAAGAGAGAGAAAAATTGGAATCTAATTTAGAAATATGCCATTTTTGTGGGATACTCCAAGGGTATTGGGGGATATTATTCTATAGTTCTCTAGATGGAAAGGTCTTTAATATCAAAAATGTAACCATCCCTAGAGGATAAGTATATTAATGAACGTCGGCCTAAGAGTAACATTGTGTTGGAAGAAAAGAGTAGGAACAATTTTATCCATCGATTCCTAGAACAGTTTGGGGCAGACATCTTATGGTGTTAGATATACCTAGATAACGTGATCCAAGTGGGAGAAATAAGTTGCATTTGATCCCATAGATCAAGAGAACATTGAAGATAATGAAGGCGTAATGGCATCACTTGATGGTAATATTGACATTGTTGTAAATATTACGATTTCAAATGACGCCACAGTTTGAGATCTATCACTCATTAGATAAAGTCGAAGAGTCATAATGCCTCTTACTATGTACTTGTTGGTTGGAGATCCGATTAGGCGATCTCTAATGTACAAGTTGATGATGACTTCACATAAAGTGAATTCGAATTATTAGAAGGCATTAAAGTTTAGATTATATCCTAACAAATTAAATATATCCTAACCACGACCCGAAATTATTCCTAAACCGAATTCGAATGATTATAATGCATTAAAGTTTAGATTATATATATAAGCACATATGATAAATGTTATTCCTAATATCTATTGCACATGTTAATTTGTCGCGTTCTAAACTTATTGTGAATCTCTCAACACTACAATAAATAAAACTTATTGTGAATCTCCCAACACTACAATAAACAACTAATTATTTAATTGGTGACCAATCAATTAAATAATGTAATTGATATGCAAAATTAATTAAGAAACGCAAAAAATAAACTAAAAAACTATTCTTGAATTAAAACAAATAAACAAATATGGTTCATCTTCATCCACTACAAAAACAGATCTAGCATAACATGTTAATATATAAATTATAAGAATAATAATAGAAAAATATTACTCGGATCATGAAATAAATCAAACGATGTGGATCTTCAAACACAAGGTTGAATTCTTCAAAATCTTGATGTAATTGACTTTCAATTTCTTGCTATGGCTTGATCTCCTTTCTCAAAATATAGCAATTGACATCTTGTTCTTGATAAATATGATGATTCTATTGTGTATGAAGAGGTAAGAGAGGTTTTTTCAATGTGTATCCCTCGTTCTCTATTTATAAGAATCAGAAAATAGGTCAAAATCGCGTCCAATTTTATTTCTAAAAGAGTTTGAATTGAGAAAGGAAACTAAAGATTCGTCTGTGAAAAAGGTTCATGTGCCATAGAACCAAATGACTTTCGGGTTGGGGAAAATAAGGTGTTGCGCGCGCCCGCGCCATGAATTGCCCTCGCACGCGTGCAAATTTATCTCTGAGTAGCTTTCAGTATTTTGGTTATAACTTTCTCCATAGGTATCCGATTGAGATAATTCAAAATGCATTGGAACTTTAATTCAAAGTGATACAATTCTTCTAGAAATACAATTTTTCCAATTCAAGCTTTTGCTATTTGAAAAATGGGTCTCAAATTGAGGCTAAAAATTCAGAGTATAACTTCTTCGGCTGGAAAGTGATTTGTGAGAATACTTTCATTATATTTTACTCCTTTGACCTCCAATTTCTTTCAATTGATCCTATATGATCTTCAATAATCATTTTGTGCTCTGAATCAACTATTGGATATTTACACCTTGGTCTCTAAACTTTGAATTTCCTTCGTTTTAGCACGTTTTTTCATTCATTTCTTCCCAATTCATCAATTTGCATTGAGTTCAACATAACAAACATAATTAACATAAAATTAAGCTATAAATCATCCAAATTACTAACAAATACTCTAATTTCATGATCTAAATAAGTGTACAAAATAAGCTTATCAAACACCCTCAAATTTGAACATTTGTTTGTCCTCAAACAAAATTATAACATAACTTAACCAAAAAATTTAAACACGCATATGGTTAGATAATTTGCCTTTTGTCTCAAGATGGGAATACATTTATTAAAACTATGAACTGTTACAAAATTACAATGCTAAAGTTAATTTCTACTTATCCATTGCAAATTCGACGTCTGCGTGAAAATTTATGTCGAGCATCATATATTCATAAAATGATTCAGATCCCAACCCTCAATAGTCAAATTTGTCATTTCTCCTCTCGTGAGTTTCACACCTCAAACTTATTTTTTTTCACTCTTTTCTCATGGTGTGATTCAAAGTTGAATTTATATACTATTCATCACCCTCTCTAGTTTGATTAGATCTTAATAATTGCAATTGAACACATTAACAAATGTGGATTCTCCTTATTTTTTATTACTTCAACCTCCAAGAATCAACTAAGTTAATAATCAATTGTCAAAGGTTTAAATTTTCTCAAATAAGTATTTGGGGCTCAATCAAAACATGTAATAAATTTTTTTTTCCCCTTTTTCTGTTTTTTTTTTAATCTTATGTGCAGACTTCTCTCCATTAAGTTTTCTAAATTACTCTTGTAGCGAGCTTTTGGTCGATGACTCCCAAGTCAAGTAACTATAGGGCACCAGGTTTAAGATACCCACTTAAAGGCTACAAACAGAAGTTTCACAATTAGACTATATTTTCTCTTTTCATGTATTAATTAATGCAATACCCCTTATTAAATACTTATTCTAAAAAATCAACCTCTAACTTAAGATTTTCACCTAATTTTCTTCTTATTGGCCTTAGACAATCTACACAAAATTTAGCATACATGGAATCCATATCTATTTTAATATCTCCATACAACAGCTCAATCACCCCCAAATTATCCTAGAATTGGTTTAAGATGCATAGTTTAGTGGTTATTTAGATTTAAGGTCCACTATTTTTTTTACCTATTCAAATTTTGAATCAAACTATTTCTTTATTATGCAAAACATAAATCTTGTACGCAAAAATATCAAATTTCACATGAATAAGCATAAATTAACTTTAACACGTAACCTTTTTCAAAATTTATAATCTAATACATAGATCCAAATATAACACAAACAAGTACACAAGAGTAATAAATAAGTTGAATTTTTTTTTTTTTTTTTGCACTCTAACAAGCACACAAATCAATAAAAACTCAATATTTTTCTACTTCCAAACTTATAACAGACATTGTCCTCAAAAATTATAACATGCAATATATAAAAAATTAAGGGTAAAGAAGGGGACTAAGTACTCCCCTAATATATATTTGAAGGTGGTGGATGGACTGACATGAAAGTTCTGGCTCACTTCCTATATCTTTTCCCTTATCCAATGTATTCAAGTGTCAGTTTCTTCAAAATAGTAAAAATCAATCAAAACATGGAAAAATTTATAATAAAATCTAACACATCCTAAAGGAAAATATATGGATGAAGATAACATATATAAATTAAAAGCAATAATATTTATAAATCTATAGTCTAGAAA
The DNA here is from genome assembly GCA_903798255.1 of Fraxinus quadrangulata. Classification (NCBI taxonomy): domain Eukaryota; kingdom Viridiplantae; phylum Streptophyta; class Magnoliopsida; order Lamiales; family Oleaceae; genus Fraxinus; species Fraxinus quadrangulata. Next base: position 44,203 of record CAIGRB010080126.1, on the reverse strand, counting down.
ACAAAATTTAATAAAAGAGAAGAAAATTGGGTTGCCTCTCAATCAACGTTTGTTTATAGTTTTTAGCTTGACTTTTTTGTTTTGGCTATTTATGGTGGTTTGAAAAGAGAATTTTCAGTCTTGCATCGGCTACATTGGCAATTATTTTTCAATTCATCTTTGAGCCTCCAGATTACAAGATTTTCATTATTGTTCCGTCCAACTCTTCCACCTTCTTCCTTCATGTTCTTGTTAATTCCCCAATGATCTATCATTTTGTACTTATCAATGTCTGGAGGTTCCTTGAATGGAGCATTCATGGTGAAACTTTGTTATTTTTCTTCCACCCTTAAGATTATTTCACATTTTTCAAAATTCATTAATGCTTGTGCAGTAGATAAAAAATGGTCTTCCCAAAATTAATTGCATATGTTGAGCATCTATATCAAGGATAATGAAATCATCTAAAAAAAAGTTATCTCCAACTTTGATGACCATATCATCTACAACTCCATAAGGATGCTTGAGTGTTCTATTAGCCAACTGTAGGATTATTGATGTTGCTTTTGGATCATCCAATCCTAATTTCTTATAGATAGACAATGGTATCAGATTAATACTTGCTCCAGAATCAACTAAAGCATTTAAATTATGTGCATTTCCTATAGAGCAATGTATTGTGAAACTCCTTGAATCTTTTAGTTTAGGAGGGAGCATCTGTTTTATGATTGTGCTACACTATTCTATCAGAGCCATTATTTCATTTACCGACAACTTTCTCTTCTTAGTCAACATCTCTTTTAAAAAATTTGTATAATTTGAAATCTATTGAATTGCGTCAATGAAGTGAATGTTGATGTGAAGTTGTCTGAGGGCACCAAAGAACTTCTTGAATTATTTGTCCAGTTTTTTATTCTGCAACTTTTGAGGGAATGAGACTGAAGGTGTGTGTGTTTGTTAATGGGAATAGTTGTCTTAACCAGTTGACTGTCCGACTTTTCTTTTTGTGTAACCTTTGTTGATTCTTCAGAGTGAACTACTTGTTTCTCGCCTATGGTAGGTATCTGATTCTCCTCCATCCCTTTATTCTTCACAGTGATTTCTGGCAGTTGAACCCACTTCTTGTTGTGATGGTCTGGACTAATTCTTCTTTAGGTTGTTTTTGAAGCCTTTGAGGAAATGGAACATGTGGCACATAAGCTCGAACATGGGTAGTATGCTTAATTCATGGTGTTTTAATAATTGCATAATTCACAGCTTCCATTGCTAATACATGTTCATGTTGGTTCTTTTCTATGTCGCTTGGTAGAGTACCTTGTGTTCTGTTGGCTAATGCAGCTGCTATTTGCCCCACCTAAGTTTCCAAGTTTTTAATTGCTGCCTATTGATTTTGAAGAATAGCCTGCTGATCCTAAAAATTAGTCTCACTTTTGATAATGAACTTAGCCACTAATTCTTCCAACGATGACTTCTTCTCTTGTTGTTGTTGAAATCTTGTGGGTTACCTTGAATTTGACATCCTTGACCTTGATTATTAACCCATGAGAAGTTAGGATGCTTGCTCCAATTTGGATTATAAGTGTTGGAGTAAGGATTGTTCTACTGCCTCTGAAAATTCTGTGTATAATTGACTTCCTCATATTGATAAACATGGGTTGGGGCTAAATGACAGCTTGCAGTTATATGATCTGCTCCACAGCCTCTGCAAATTGGTGCTGGTTGGTGTACCAAGTTGACATTCTGAGTTAGTTTGTCTAATTTCCTTGTTAACACTTCCAATTGGGCCGCCAAAGAGATCTAAGGCTTTTTTTAAGGAAATATCCATGATCGATCCTCTTGCTGAAGCATCGACCATGTTACAGTATTCAGGTCGAAATAGAAGATGTAGACTTTGGCATTTTTAGGAATTTCTAGATTGGGGCACTTTCTGAAGTAATCCTTGAATCTTTCTCATGCTTCTAGATAGCTCTCGATGCCCTTTTGCTTGAATGTAGTAACTTCATTTTTAATCTGATGGACTCGATAAGGTGGAAAAAATTTCAAGGTGAATTTTTGTACCATATCATTCCAGGAAGTAGTGAGTTTAGCCATTCTCGTGCGCTTTTTTTTTAAAGTATAAAGGAATAGACGCATTCGAAAAGATCAGATGACATGCTTTCATGACTGATCACCTTGCAAAGCATCAGGAAAGCTTGTATATGTTTACGAAGATTTTCAGTTGATTTTCCTGAGAACCTGAGGTCTTGATGATTTTGAAACACATCCAGTCTAATGTGGAAGTTGGCCTGCCAATAGGTGGATAAATAATAGCCGGTTGCACATGAGCGGATATATGATTTAAATAATTCCTAAGAACTGGATCTGGTTGTTCTGGCGCATCTGGTTGTAATTGAACTTGCTTTTGATTTTCTGCTATGTCTCTTACTTCTCTCCGTTCTTTTCTTTATTGTCTGAAAATTCTTTTGATCTCAAGATCCAATTGTAGGAGCTCGATTTCTTTAAAATCTTGTATAAACTGCCAAAAAATATTTAAAAAATAAAAAATTAGTTGTGTAAATAATATCCTAAAATAAAATAAAAGAAAATTTTGAATACTATAAAACTAATAAACTCAAATTAAATTATTCAGATTGTCTACGCTGTATGATTGTCCTGAATACCGTAACATGGTCGACAAACAAATGTTCAATAGAAAATTTAAATAGTACAAATGCTTTAATTGATTCTGGAGCAAGTATAAATTTGATACCTCTGCCTCTTTAGCTCATTTACATTATCTAAATAATGCAGTGCAATCATACAACGTAGGCTCCTGCCAAAACTAAAAGACCCAAGGAGTTTCAATCTACCTTGTTTTATAGAAAATTTAAATAGTACAAACGCTTTAATTAATTCTGGAGCAAGTATGAATTTGATACATCTGCTCCTTTACAGGAAACTAAGATTGGAAAATCCAAAGACAACTTCAATAATCCTGTAGTTGGCAGACAAAACATTAAAGCACCATTTTGGAATAGTTGAAGATACGCTAATCAAGGTTGGAGACTTTATTTTTTCAACTGATTTCATTATTGTTAGGTTTGTAGTGTTGGCGATTCTGTAGACAAAATGACTAATTTGTAACATGTTGTAAAAGTTAAGGACCTAGGATGCAGTTTGTATAAATTGGGTTATGAGGTCTAGGGTTCAAGCATGAAAATAGGATAAACACGGCGCCGCATTATCGCTGGAGTATCGCCTGGACAATACTCGAGTGACCAAAACAGAATGACTATCGCTCGCTTGTCGTCTAGCTCTCGCTCGAGCGAGAGGTCGTTGCTCGCTTGTCGTCGAGATTTAGCTCGAGTGACAGGTTGTTTCGGAAAATCCTAATTCACGATTTTAAACCGAGATTTTTTCGATCCATTCAACCTAATTCCCCCATCCTATAAATACCCAAGCCATAGAATGAATTTTGGTGTGATTGTTCATTATATTACTTTTTCCTATCATTCTTTGAAGATCCAAGATATTCTTACGTTGTTTCTATCCTTTTGATTCTTTAGATCATACAACCACCGATTGGGAAAAAAAGTAGTTCCTTAAACTAAAACACCACATACTTCTTATTGGTCATAAGAATGTACTTTCTCAGTTGGATTTCAGAAGTTTCTGGAGGTTGAGAGAGGTTGGACTACAAGCGCATGAAAAAGAACATGAATAGGTGATTCTTGGGTATCCACTTGGAAGAGACGTGTGCAGAAGAATGTGAGACTACTACAGCATATCTTGGTAGAAGATTGTGAGTTTGTAAGTTTAGCAGAACTTGGAAGTTACAGGAGGTAGATCAGGAGATCTAGCAGGTTGGCTAGACAGTATCTATGGTAGCAGATCTCAAGGCTGGAATGAGCAGCAGATCTTAGAGTTGCAGGGTTTACAACAGCTAATAGAACTAGTTTAAAATTGAACTGTAACCCACATTGTCTATAGTGGATGTAACTAACTTGGTCTCAGAGTTTTTCTTAGTTGGGTTTCTCCGTCATCATATCAGTGTTTATTGTTTATTACTTTTCATATTACAAATGTGGTATTCAAACTTACGACTAAAATTGGATTGTATGTTTAATCATCTAGAAACTAATTAAAAGTGACTTATTGCTTTAATTAGCTTATTCCGTACATAAGGTCGAACTACACGTTTCTCAATTATCGTTGACATAGAAGAAGCAAATCAGCTGCCAATAATCTTAGAAATGGCATTCTCATCAATTAGTCGCGCCTTGTAGGATTTTGAAACAAGTTAGCTAATTTTGAGGGTGGAAGACAAGAAGCAGAGTTTCACCATGAACACTCCACTCACACAACTATCTTATCTTGAAGATTTTGAAAGGGTGGAAATCGAAATAAAAGATGACTATGCAAGTCATTGCTATAAAAAAGTCATTGGTGGACTGATTGGAATTATAAATGATCAATATAAAAACTTTCAACATTGGAGAGTCAAGGATGAGGCTAAAAATGTCTGTAAATACAACCGTAGCCGGCTGAAAATTCCCTTTTCAAGTCTCCTTGAGTAGCCAAAACCATAAAGTCAAACTAAGGACTATAAACAAGCGCTTATTAGGAGACAACCCAATTTTGCTTCCTTTTTATTTATTATGCTTGCTAGATATAAAATAGGGAGTTTAGTTTTAATCATGTATCATAATTCATACAAGTTAATGTGAACTTACTACATTCCATGTTTCGTCTTTTGTATCGTTTTCCCTTCATCCCTTGAATTTCTAGTTGGTTTTGAGATGTTTGGGGCTAAGTATTAAGTGTTCCAGGTTATTTGGTCCCTAATGTTTGAGTTGTATTTTGCAGGAACATAACATAGACGAACATTCAAACCAACACTAGACAAGGGGAAAAGCGCAACAAAGCGAACAAATTAGCTCTTGCACTTCATGCCCTTTCAGCCATCACCTTCAACTTAAACATGGGAGTCTTTAGTTTTCCCTCTTTGTCCTTATATTCGCATACTAGAGTTTTAGTTTCGTACATTGAGGACAATACACGTTTAAGTTTGGGGGTGTTGTGGGATATTATCGTTAATTGTATATGATGCATGCTTGTTGTTTGATATACTAAAAATAAATATTTACTTTTTATTGCTTTTATGTGCCTATGTGTGTTAGATGACTTTGCCGCAATGATTTTTTTTATTGGAATCATGTATTAGACTAGGAATGGTGGAAATATTACATGTTGAGTGATTGATACTTGTTTGTATAAAACTTGATCTACATTGCGCACGATAGTTATGTTTTGCATCGTTAGTGATCCTAAACCACTAATAGGATAGTTTGGAGATGATTGAGCTAGTAGGGGAACATTGAGATGAATATGGATTTCATGTGTAAAATTATTATGTGGATTGTTTAAAATCAATAAGATGAGATCAGGTGAAAGTCTTAAGTTACGGGTTGGTTTCAAAAACTAAGTGTTTAATAAGGGGCATTGCACTAATAAAGTATGAAAAGGGGAAAAAGTTACCGAGTTCTGAAGCTACCCTAAAAGATCCCAATGAGGACACCTGTTGAATTTTTTTTTTTTTTTTATAAAAGAAAACTCAGAAGGGATCAAGATAGTGTATAAAACAAAATACACACATCATAATTCAAAACGCAAGTGCATAAAACAGAAGATTCACTACATACTTTGATTGAGTAACGAGCACTTGGTAAACCTTTGATAAGAGATAAGTAGCTTGGTTGAATTTAAAGGGTTGAAGCAATCCAAACTAAAGGAGAATCCTTAATTATTGAAGTGTTAACTTGTACTAGCAAAATCTATCCAAACTAGAGAGTGTATGAATTAGAATCATCTAAATTGCAACTTAAGAATGCACATCGGGAAAATTGAGTGAAAAATTATATGTTTGGGAGTGCGCATCTCATGAGTGGAGAAAGAAAATATTTGACTATTGAGGTTCGTGAATTGAACCAATCATGAACTTGTGATGTTTTACATGAGTATATACACACAAACACATGTCGAGTTATGCATTGAATTAGCAGATATTAATTTCAATTATGTAATTCTGACACGATTCTTAGTATTGATGTAAAAGTCCAATCCGGAGACTAACGGTAAGCCATCTAACCAAGTTTTGATTTAGTTGGGCTATAGTTTGTTTGAGAACAAACAAATGTTAGAGTTTGAGAATGCTTGATAAGTATATTTTATACACTTATATGAATCGTTAAAATTATATTATTTGTTTATGAATTATACGAAACATGGCTTAATTCTATGTAAATATCGATTTATAGGTAAACACTAATGACGTTGGTGGAATTAGAGAAAACGCACAAGAAAAGGGTTAAAGTGAAAAAAATTGAAAGTTCAAGGTCTAAATTGCAAATAATCAAAAGTTAGCTTGGGACAAAGAACAAAGACTCAAAAGTGTTAGAACTCAATTGAAAAAGAAAATACGGAACTGATCAGAAAAAATAAAGAAAGGACAGACCCAAGTAAAAGTTAACTTCGTGCCGAATTCAATAAGCAGGGCGTCCGCCTTCGCCAGCAGGCGAGGGGCACACCTCTGTCTTACATGGGGGCGTCTGAAGCCCCCACAACAAGATAGGCATGAGCCCTAGTTTGTACTAAGCACACGCCTAGGCTTAAAAAAGAACATAACAAGCATTTTTCCCTATTTTTTTAATTGTTTACCTTATTTGGGAGTCTTTTCGTACCATATATATTGTAAAATCCATTCAGAACGAGGAGAACCTATATTTTATCATAGAAGAGCAATATTTTGGAGATTTTTATATTCAAGAAACGGAATTGTATAATTTGGGTTGAGATTCAAAGGAATAATTGAGATTATCAAGTCTTCTCTACGTTCTTAGCCTCAGGTGATGTCATTTCCCTCTCTTTTGTGTAATTTTCATATAATCATGATAGGTTAAACACTTTTATGTATTGGATAATGACGAAACCTTTTAAATTATAGTTTTTGATTCGAAACTTATTGTTTTTCAATTAATTCTCATGTTTGTGATTCCATATGCATTAATTTTGGTTGTTTTAATGCTTGTGAATCATTGGAACATATAAGTTGATTTTTTGTAGTGTTGAAAAATTCACAATAGGTAGAACGCTACATATGTAATACAATGGCAATAGATATTAAGAATAATAATTATAGCTTGTGCGATCGCGTGTGATAATCATATAATTAAATGCATGTTTTTCATATGAATTCGAACTAGAAATAAGATCGAGTCGTATTAAACAAATATTTGATATATCTTGGAAAAGAATATTGAATAAATTCCGATTATCAATTATCAAAAACATATTAATCATGTTAATCAACATAAGTCAAGAATTGAAATTAGAAGTCAATCGGTAGAGTTGGAAATCCAATACATTAATCTCATATTTGATAAGACCATTTTTTATTGCTTTAATAGTTAAATCTAGTATAAAAAATCATCACAAATCTCTTTTGTTTACAATTAATCGAATCTTGTAAATACTGGTATACTACAATTAAATATTATTCCTCATGGAACGATATTTTTAACTCATTACATTTTTAATTGTTAATGATTTCGAATGCTTGCAGGGCTTTGTCCGAATATATGTTAAGTATTTGGTAGTTTGTGAAGCTGCTAAAGAAGCTTTGGGAGTCAAGAAATTTATAATGAATATCGAGATGATGCTTGCATTTGCAAAGCAAAACCTTGACACTATATTGGGATAACAGTGGGGTGGTGACAAATGCTAAAAAATCAAGAGTCTTTATAGGGGTAAATATATTGAATGGAATTATCATCTCTTAAGATAGATAGTTGGTCGAGAAAATATGGTTGTCGGTAAGATTGCTTCTATAGATAACCTTTTAAACTCATTTACTAAGAGCATATCAGCTAAGGTTTTTGAGGGGCATCTATGGACTTAAGATTGCAAGACATAACACATTTAACTCTAGGACATATGAGATATTTGTTGAGTTGTGCATATATAGTATATTTTGTTGTGATAAAAAAAATTATAATAAATAAAGTGTAGTTTTATTTAATTATTGTATTTATCTAATGTTTAGCATGTGAATTAAAATGTGTAAGATCATTTGTATAGTATAAGTTGAGTGCTTACGTTGAGAAGCACATTATGACACATCTTATATTTTGATTATAAATAATTTTCTCATAATCAATGTATAAGGGTTGAAACTTATATCGGAAAGTTGTAGTGTTGACATTTTCACTACTCGAGTTTGTATTTTTCTTATCGTAGAAATAATTAAATGTGACACTAGTCACTTGGAGTGTATTGAATAGATCATGTGTTAGTTTAAGTATATAGCGTGACTGTACATAGAATTAAATTTCATTTGTTTGCTGATATTTCATCAAAATCTCTTGACATGGTTGTGTATATATTTTTCATAAATTTAATGATTCTTTGAGTTATCAATTGGTACATCTTTTTGATTGATCAAATATCTTGATAAGTTGAGAACGAGCTTTAATTCGTATCATGAATAGTCGCCCATAAAAAGTGTAAAATGACTACTCGAGTAATGAACAACTAAAATCCGAATCAAGTATTAGCGATGGCTAAACTTCGATACATGTGATTAGTTCGCATGGTCGTTGAAAAAATGGAACTTAAGTTAGTGAGAATAATTACGGTGCAAAATGGTAATGTGTGTTCATACCTAATTATCGAATTTCGAATGGGAATACAGTACATATACCCAGTAAAAATATTATAGATTTTTTGATTTATATAATTTTATATATTTCGTGAGTATAATGTTTCGTTTTTAGAGAAAAATAAAGATTAATAATTAGATTGTATGGTATATAATCGACTGAACAGTATTATTGGAGTTTGGATAATATATATCTCGGTCGAGTCCCTATGGTAGCTAGGAGAAGTATTGAGACATAATTACAATTACTATAAAAGTTTTGGGCTTAATTGAGACATAATTACAATTACTCAATTGTAATTTCTATGAAAGTTTTAAACTTAATTATATTTGTAATTGAAGTTTTGTACTATACTTGCAATTAAATAAGCTATGTACTAATTGAAACTCCTATTTTGATTTCAATCGGAATTCCTACTTGGACTTCATTTAAAATTCTTATTGCGCATCAATTATAATTCATTTATATCTATAAATAGAGATTAAATGGAACCTAAAAGTAATAATAACAATTCTTTCACAGTGTCCTAATTTAGAGAGTGAAAAAGAGAAAACATATTTTCTTCTTTTTATCATCTGTCTAATCTAGAATTGATTCTTTGATTTAATTAGAAAAAGGTGACAACACGTCGTTGTAGTCTTGATTTTGAAAAATATCATAGAAGACTTGAAATATCAAGTTTTTGAAATTAAAAGTTGAAATATCGTGATTAAGAACCAATTTAAGAATTAATAACATGTACACAAACATTTGGACAATCTCAAGCTATGGTTTAACAAGTTGGCTTAGACTGTCTCTTCATTTTTACACATACAACTGTAATATAAAGTCGATGAGCAAAACGTTACGTTTTAAAAGTTAAAAGATTAAATTGCGTGATCTTTTGGCAATTTTATGAACAAGGAACAAAAAGTATAAATAGAAGGAGAAGTAGCATTATAAAAAAATTACAATGAAAGACTTAAATTTTTATACTTTACTATGCCCTGTTTGGTAGGAATTAAAATTTTAATTTTAAAATAAGTCAAAATTAATAATTAATTTTAACAATATATTTTTATAGAATTCACAATTTTTCAATCGTTTATTTCATCAATTGTTATCAAAATTTAATAAAAATCTAATTTTAAATCACACTAAATATGAGCCATGTCAACATATATTTATTTTCGGATAATTTATTCACACCAAAATTTTTATCTCTTGCACGACCTTTTTATCGTATTTTATGTTTTTAATCTTCGTCCGCTATAGTACTTATGTTCCTAACGATTTTTTATGTAATTCTTATTCTCAAATTTTTCATTTATTAACGCGTTTTGTACTCAATAACAGTTTTATATCCAAAAGTTTGTTGAAATAACACAAAATATTTTTCTTTCGTTTCAAAACATAAAAAAGTAAAATATTTTGATACAAATTATGACGAGATGTACTAATTAATAAAATGTTAAAAATAAGAATTGGTCGAAAAAAATTACTGTAATGAACAAAAATTGAGAAATTTAATTATAATTAAAATATGGTGTATGAAATAAAAGTAAACAACAATATAACCGCCTTTATTTATTTATTCTATAGGTTCATATTAACCTCATTTTAATCGAAATCTCTTTTGCTTTCTATCTACCTCTCTGTGTGCTTAAAGTTTAAGCTTTTGATTATTCGCCGCTTTCGTCCTATCAAGGTTTTTTTTTTCTCTGCTCTCTTAAGATTCTTTAATCATAAGTAGTTTAATTCCTTTTTTTTATTTTATTTTTTAGATTACTTTTTCTATTTTTTTTTTCTGTCTTATGCTTTAATGATTTTTGGCTTGTACACGATGCGTTATCTGTAGTTTATTTATTTGATTTAGTAATTGTTTGTCGATACCTTCTGATATTGTTTGATTAACGATGGATTACAATTTGAGGAACTATATTTGGGATTTTAATTTTATTTTTACATTTTGATTGGATACCTATATATAAAATATTATTTGTAATGATGCACTTGCTTGATGAATTTTCTACGAAATAATTTACTTATAATTGTTTTTTTAGCACGCCCACATATAATTGTTTTCTACTGGGTTATGTATCGAGAATGGGAGCAACAAATTCTTCAGGTGTTTCGTAGCTTAATAGTTACCTCACCTGAATCTGTTGGGAAATTCATAAGGCGTGTGATGAAACTGAAGTGTAGCAGATCGTCGAAAAAAAAAATTCTGCTTTTTATCAGAAGAATGAACTTCGAAAATTTAAAGGTTTCCTAATTTAAGCAGAGCTGAGTTTTTACCTAAAATTCTCTTTAGATGTTTTGATTCTAAAGGATGGCCCAGAAAATAACAATAATGGACTTACTGAATCTTTTGCCTTGAGGCATGTTTAAACTTGGATTCGTGTGAATTGTTGTTCTTACTTGTGGACTTTTGAATGAATTTGGTGGCATGTAGATACCCATTTGAATGTAGATTGGCAAGCAAAATTTCATGATTTTATTTGTTGAGAATTTACTACAGCTGTCTGTATTGATTTTGTCAATGATAATTAAGTTTTCTCATTTGATAGTTTTGGTGGTCTTCCCAAATATCATGGCTTTGTTTCTCATGCTCCAATATATTCTGGTCTTTTATTATTTTAGTGGTTGAATGGAAGTGATTTTTTGAGAAGTAATCTTCGGGAGATTGTGGGTTTAAAAAGTAGGAAAAAGTTTGAAAAACATGAAAATGATTTTTCTTGGATAATGTGTGGATGAGTGTGAAGAAAAGTGATTTTCAAAAATTAACTTCCACACAAGCACTTATTGTCTGTGAAATTTCTATCGTCTTTAGGTTTCTAGATAGGCAGTCAATTAACGGTGAGAATGTTTTTGTGAAATGGAGTTCTAACTGGGTGCTTAGTCAAATAAGGGCTCACAACAGGATATAATTAGTCAAATAAGGGCTCACAACAGAATATTATCTCAAAGATGTGGAGATGAATTAGTTCATGAATACAACCTTTTACTTATCTATATGAGTGTTATTAAAACATAGATATAAGAAAAAAATTCTTTAATTTCTATCTTTGAGTCTTGACAGCAAAAACTTTAAGCATTTATACCCCAATCAAATTCACTTTCTTCCTCTAGAATGTGTGCCATTTATATATATTCCCATCACGGCGTAATATCTGCTGCATTTTTATCTTCAAATCTTCACATAGTTATGTCATGCATTGCATCTAATGACATCTCATAGATTCTCAGAGTTTTGAGGATTCTCAGTTCTAATAAGGCTTTTATTAGAAATCCAAAATGTGACACTACTTGGATGACTCTATTAATTAGTTAAATCTCTATTATCATGACGTCCAAGGGATATGCCTGAAATCATTTGGGACAGGAAAAGTCATTGTCGATGTTCGTCTTTAATGGCTCTAGATGTTATTTGACTGGATCGGTTTTATGTATCTGTCCCCTTCACAGTATTGTAGGATTTTTTTTTACTCACCTTCCCTTTTATTTTACATCATTTTGTGATTTTTTTGTTTGGAGTGGGGAAAATATAGGTGGGATGAATTTACTGTAGTTCAAGATTATTATGGTCATGAGCATCGGATTCATCAGTCAATGTTCTCTCTTCTTACATGTGAAAAAGGAGCTTGATATCTTTCTGTCGTTTTTGCTTTATTACATCTGCATGCAGTCAACCACTCAGTGGTGGGCTTTGCAGCTGTATATGTAGCTGTACAGGCAGCTGTTCCGTTTTACAATGGTTTTGTTGTTTCCCATTTCAGCTTCTTGTCATTCCCCCATCTATGTCTAATGTTTGTGCATATTTGACAGTATTTTCACATGCATGTTCTCATTAGAATTTCAAATGCAGCTTTACAAAGATGGCGGATGGTCATGAAACTGATAAGAACATTGAGATATGGAAAATCAAGAAGCTCATTAAGTCATTGGAAGCTGCTCGAGGCAATGGTACCAGTATGATTTCCCTTATCATGCCTCCACGTGATCAAATACCTCGTGTTGCAAAGATGCTTGGAGATGAATATGGGACTGCATCTAACATCAAAAGCAGAGTGAATCGTCAATCTGTGTTGGGTGCAATTACATCTGCTCAGCAGAGACTGAAATTGTACAACAAGGTTCCTCCAAATGGGCTTGTGTTTTACATTGGAACCATTATAACTGAAGATGGGAAGGAAAAGAAAGTCACAATTGACTTCGAACCCTTCAAGCCCATAAATGCATCCCTGTATCTCTGTGACAACAAGTTCCACACAGAAGCACTGAATGAACTTTTAGAATCTGATGACAAGTTTGGTTTTATTGTTATGGATGGAAATGGGACCCTTTTTGGGACGTTGAGTGGCAACACAAGGGAGGTTCTTCACAAATTCTCTGTTGACCTTCCTAAGAAACATGGAAGAGGAGGGCAGTCAGCTTTGAGGTTTGCACGTCTGCGAATGGAAAAACGCCACAACTATGTGAGGAAGACTGCAGAGCTTGCTACTCAATATTACATCAATCCTGCCACCAGCCAGTCCAATGTGTCAGGACTCATACTTGCTGGATCAGCTGACTTCAAGACTGAGCTCGGTCAGTCTGATATGTTTGATCCTCGTCTTCAGGCAAAGATTTTGAATGTTGTTGATGTTTCGTATGGAGGGGAAAGTGGCTTCAACCAGGCAATTGAACTGTCTGCTGAGATCTTATCCAATGTGAAATTTATACAAGAGAAGCGCTTAATAGGCAAGTACTTTGAGGAAATCAGCCAGGATACAGGCAAGTATGTTTTTGGTATTGATGACACATTGAATGTTCTGGAAATGGGTGCTATTGATACTCTCATAGTTTGGGAAAATCTGGATGTTGTTAGGTATGAGCTTAAGAATAGCTCTACTGGCGAAATTATCATTAAACACTTGAACAAGGAGCAGGACGCTGATCAGAGTAATTTCCGGGATCTGGACACAAATTCAGAATTGGAGGTTCAGGATAAGAAGCCATTGCTTGAGTGGTTTGCTGATCAGTACAGACAGTTTGGTTGTACCCTCGAGTTTGTCACTAACAAATCGCAAGAGGGATCTCAGTTTTGCAGAGGTTTTGGAGGAATTGGAGGAATCCTCCGTTACCAGGTGGATGTTCGAGCTTTTGATGAGCTTTCTGACGATGGAGAGGTTTACGAAGATTCTGAATAGCAATCAGCCAACCGTTCAAACTCCGGTGCAGTGGTTGAGCGGGAAACTTGCACCGGTGCGCGAGGGCTCGCCCCTTACTTTACCGCTCATTAAGTGCTGAAAAGAATTAAACTGTTTCTGAGGTTAGTAGAATGAGGGAAATTTTAAATTTCCAGCGTTCTAGTTGCTTTTAGTTTTGCTCTCTCTCTCTCTCTCTCTCTCTCTCTCTTTTGTTTGCATGTTTAGCTAAGCTAAAAATAGGTTAAAGTTACTTTTAAGCAACTTTTTGCTTCGAAACATGTTTGGATAAGATAACCTTTTTTCTTATAAGTTAATTTTTTTATTTTATTTTGAAAGTAATTACTACTAATTGTGAGCAATACACAAGTAAACTTTTCAAGCTTGGCCAAACATCCTTGATACCATTTGGCAGTAAAGTCAATGTTCTCACTTTTGTTATTTTCCCTTCATTCGATGATTGTGCAGCACTAGTGGATAAACTATCTGGAGGACGACATAATGGCATATTCCTCTTCATGTGTTGGGAGAGGAGGCAATGTGAAGAGTTGTTCAACTTTGCTGATTAGATAGGGGACCGAGTCCCTTTGTTCCATCAAGGGCGTTTTAGGAACTCCACATATACTCACCTGTTGTTTGGTGATTTGGATCTTTATGAATTTACATTCTGAAAAGAAATCTATATGCTTCTTGAAGTTTTAAGATATTTGTTTTGAGTCGAATTTCACTATTTAAGCAGTATGTGTGTGAAACTTGGTACTCTACTATGTAGAGTCCCGATGTTGGTATTTAGTTACTACTTTGTGTTCTGAAATATATACGTTCTTGATATCTGATGCTCGCACGAGTAAATCATGTGAATTGTTGATTGAAAATTGCTGTATATACATGTCCGGTGAAGTATCATTCTATGGATTTGGTTCAATTTTTTTCGGAAACACGACATATTACCAATAACCGACGAGGATTCACACGGTTGAGATCATTGTGAGCCTTTCTGTGTATATCCGGTTGTTTCTTTTGAGTCATTTCTGCAAGTGTTCCACCGTTGTGTTTGTGTTATTATGTTTCGTGTTTCCCCAATGCTATTCAGGTTCTAGATTCACTACAGTGGTGTCCTGCCACTGCTTGAACCGCCAGTCACCTCCTTCCCCTCTGCGGCACCACCCTATCCCCCTCCTTCCACCGCCGCCGCCGCCGCTGCCCCCATCTTCGTCGCCAGCACCATGACCACACCATTCTCCCTTCACACAGTGAAGTATCATGGTAACTAGCGCCACCCCTGCTACTCCAGTCACTGCTGCCAGACCACATCTCAGGAAATGTACGTCTGATCTCTTGCGAGTCCCGAACCTCCGCTGTTTTACATCATCTTATGCATTTGGTAGAATTGTGCTAGTTTGTCTCTTTTCATCTTTGTCTTTATTGAGTTTAGTCTCCCTATGTCATGGTATTCCTTAAAAGTTAAGGGTGTGTTTGATTTGCTGTTTATAATTTTACAACACACTGAAAGCGTATTTGGTTCGGTATTTTTGAAAATGCATTCTCGGAAAGAAGGATAAATTTAGTGGAAATTACATGCAACCAGAATTTAAAGATCACAATTCAAAAATTAGATTTAAGTTTATTTATACAAAAAAATAGATCTTACTTCAAACTTTTAATATTAATAATAATATTATGAAATTAATTAATCTACCCCTACACAATTTCAATCACAAGCCCTAATTATATCTATCCCTTGTTTCTCTCTCCTTTCTCTCTCTTCCCTCTCCCTCCACGAATGGATTGTCGTTCTGCCAACGCAGCCGTCAATGACCACCTCCAAGCCTTGTTTACAGCATGGAACACCAATGTGTGCCACTATTCGTCTCATGTATTTCTCTTCGCCATGTCCAGTTTCTCTCCTATGGTGTGGCGGTGCACAAGCGGTTGGTGGTTCACGACAGTAGTTTGACCATGAAATGATAGGGGTTTGGCTGGATCTAGTGGCGCGTAATGGTAAGAAGGAGTTGGGGGTGGGGGTGGCGGTGGTGCGATGGTTGGGTGAGTTCTGCGATTGTGGGTGTGGCTGTGGTGGTTCTATGATGCTGCGGGTGGGGCGATAGTGCGGTGAGTTTTGTGGGTGTGGCGATTGTGGTTCGGCATGTGGCGGTATTGGTGCGTTGCTGATGATGACAATTGTGAGTTGGTGGTTATAAGTGTTGGTGGTGGTTACAAATGATTTGCTTGGTTGTGACCTTTAAATTGGTTAACTCGTGACCAATCAACAATATGTGTTGGTGATGATCACAACTGATTTGCTTGGCTGTGACCTTTAAATTGGTTAACTCGTGACCAATCAACAATATGTGACCAATAAAAAATATAAATTGTGAAAAAAAATGGGTGACCTAAAAATTTGTTAATTTGTGATCGATAATTTGTGACTATATAATAAGTTGTCTTATAATATTTGTGATTTGTGAGCGATGAATAAGTTGTGACGTATAAATTTTTTT
>CAIGRB010080126.1:8880-19438 GCA_903798255.1 Fraxinus quadrangulata | reverse complement strand
TTATAATACCAACATATTTGGGGTATGTTTGAGCCACATTATTTTAAAATAATATATTTTGAAATATTAGATTGATAGAGAATGTGTAGTTGAAAAAAAAAGTTATTGACGTGATGTAATATATTATTTTATTGAAAAATGTGTGGTTAAAAATGAGTAGAAGAATGAGAATGAGAATTTTAATGTGGCTCAAACAGGGGCTAAATAGAATTTGATAGTATTTAGCCCTTGTTTGTAATTCGTTAAAAGCATTTTTTTCCTCAAACTAATTTTCAATCACATTTATATAATAAAATATTTTGCACGAAAATTCAAAAAATTTTCCACACTTTTTAACTATATATTATTTAAAAAAATCATTATTTCAAAAATCATTATTCTCAAAAATCTATTTTTAATGTGTCAAATAATAACAAAGCCACTTTGCCACCCACTGCAACTAAATCATCACCCCCAAGTTAAGCCACCGATGATCGATTTTCGCTGAAAACACCATTTGGCCGAAGTTTTTCGAGAATCTAAAATTTTATTTTATACATGTCAATGTCGACCATGGACAGAATTGCGGCCAGAAGTAAATTCTCGAAAATGAAATTACCAAAATGCACAAAAATCATGTGGCACTAGGGCTGCTATTAGTGAAGGTCAAGTTCAGTACAAACCAACATTCAAACAAACCTTTTTTTAATCAGAAAATCACGAGGTACAAAGTTAGTATTGCACCCAAAAAATGCACAGAAATTCCGTGCACTTTGAAAGTCAAAGCGCCACGTACACAAACTTGTCTTTGTGCCAGCGACACTTTATGCGGATTCCCAAATATACCCCCAGTTCAACAAAATTCCCTGCAAATCTCTTCAACGTGTAAATATCTGGTCTTGGGACAAAGTGCAAGGAACGTGACGTGAGAGATATCTTGTTATGTAGGTGAGGGTATAATGGTCATTTGAACTGACACGTTCCGCTTCCATGTTTTAATTGAACCTGGAGATAGTGAAACTCACGCGGAGGATATGTTGATTTTTATTTTTGAAATATTTATTTCTTACAAAAAAAAAAAAAAACATCAATTCAATATAATATTTTCCAATCTCAAGTCAAATATTTCTATTTAGTTCTCATAACATTTAATTTTGTGAATATTAACAAGACCATATTTGTACAATTTTCTTAAGTTTAAAAGATATTAATTAATTTTTAAAAAAAGAATAAAACAAAATACTAACTTTTAGTGGGTAGACAAAAACTTTAAAGATAATCATAACCTAAATATTAACGTATTTAACAATACTAACAATATTAACGAACATAACTTTTACATCGTCACAACATAAATATTAATGAACTTAACAATATTAACGAACTTAGCACGAGACATAAATATTCTTCTCGTAAAAGTTATACTTAAATGTCAATTTATACGTAAATGTACACTTGGTAATGATCTGCTTTCATTTCTTTGCAAAGAAAAATGTCAAGATAACGATGATTTCAAGTGTACATTTTCATTTAGATCGAGGGTTGTACTCAATCAAAATTGAATTTCTATTTCTATATGTAACTTAGATTAATATCTCAAGTCAACGATGGAGCTTGTTTGATATTTAAATGAGCATCCACGATAAAAGAAAAATTACCAAATGGAAGAAATATTTGCTTTTTGTCTTAAAATAAAAATAAACGGTATCCTACCCATCATGTGTAATTCAATCGACTATAGGCGCGTGGAGAATCTTGATTCTTCTAGCAACTACTATGCTGTTATGACGGTCACTCACGCATTTCCGTAATATTCTTAAAAATCAAGGGCATGTTTGTTACCCTATAAAACCCCTGGGTCCCACCCTTCCTTTGCTCATCACTCCCACGCAGAGACGCCACTCTCCCCCTGACCCTACCCCACCCACCTATATATAACCCCAATCCCAGACCCATACAAACAAAACTCTCCATCACCAGCAATGTCGGCCTCCTCCACCCAATTGGACCCTGAGATCTGGCGCGCCACCGCCGGCGCCTCCGTCCATATCCCCGCTGTCAATTCCCGTGTGTACTACTTCCCTCAAGGCCACCTGGAACACTCCTCGCCGATCAAAAATTACAACATTTTTCTCAAAACCCCTTTGATTTCCTGCCAAGTCCTCGAGGTATCCTTCCTTTCCGACCCTTCCTCCGGCCAACCATTCGCCAAAATTCGTCTCCTTCCTCTCCAGTCACGTGGGCTGCACGTGGTAACGGAGAGTGCTGAGAAAAGGGATATGGATGAGAGCGATGTCGTTTCGTTTGCTAAGATTCTGACGCCTTCAGATGCAAATAACGGTGGGGGATTCTCCGTTCCGAGATTCTGCGCCGACTTGATTTTCCCCCGGCTCGATTTCTCGGCTGACCCGCCGGTTCAGACTCTTGTTATCAATGACAGTCAGAACAATGCATGGGAGTTTCGGCACATTTATAGAGGCACGCCGCGCCGCCATTTGCTCACCACCGGCTGGAGCCGATTCGTGAACAGCAAGCGGCTCGTTGCTGGAGATTCAGTGGTTTTTATGAGGAAAAAATCGACTAGCGAGTTGTTTGTCGGGATTAGGCGTGCGGTTCGGGGGATTGCTGGAATTTGGAATTGTCCAGTTGCTGTGGAAAACTCGACAGTGAAAAGTGAGCACGGCAATAATAGTAATGGTGGTGATGAGAAGGAGAGAGAGGTAATAGAGGCAATTGAGACGGCAGAGAAGGGGATGGCGTTTGAGGTGCTCTATTATCCGAGAACAGGGGTTCCAGATTTTGTAGTGAGCGCGGAAAAAGTTGAGGACTCGCTTAGGTTCTCTTGGAGCGCTGGCATGCGCGTTAAGATGGCTGTGGAAAGGGAGGATTCCTCGCGCACCACTTGGTTCCAGGGCACTGTTTCGTCAACGACTTCCTACAGTGGGGTGCATTGGGGTGGTTCTCCGTGGCGCATGCTTGAGGTATATATACTTGTTAAATTTTTTGTCATTTTCAAACTAGGATCATGTTTAGAAGATGATTTTTTTTTGGGTAATTGTGTCTAGGAATTGTCTTAAGTGTGATTGGATTGATGAGATAGCTTTCCGTTAGTATAAGAATCAAACATTGAATTATTAGGTTGTTTCATTGCCATGTTGAGTAGTGTTTCTCGAACATGTAATGACAATGTTGTATGGCATCATTGGCATGCACATGAGGTATATATGTACTAGTTTGTGGATCCTTCCTGAATGAGTATTTGTATGTTATTGGTGAATGATCATTAATGATCATTATTTGTTGATAAGATGATTTGTTTTGTGGGTAATCGTGTCTAGGAGCTGTCTTAAGTACGATTCGATTGATTGGGACGGGTATGCGATAGTGTTCAAAACTGGACATTGAATTGTTATTTTCTTGTTCCATTTCCATGTTGATTAGAGTCGGTTTTCTTGGATTTGTAATGATAATGTTGTATTGCATGCTTAACCTGGTCTGATGCTAAATTTTGGACCTCTGCTGAAGAATATCAATAGACCAAGTTGTCAATCTTTACACTGGATTTGATTGGATGTTGTATAAGGGCGAAGAATTTCATTGTAGTTCATGTGGTAATTTAGTATGTTTGATTTTTTTGGATGCTATAACATGCCATTGGGTCTGGGAATTGTCTTAAGCAAGATGGTGAGGGGCTTGTGATCCTTATCGCTTAGTCCATAGCAGAATTGTTTTAAAGCCTCCTCAGCAAGCGAAGGATTCTAATCGCTTTAAGGCTGAGATTGCCCATTCATTTAAATATGCGCTTCTAGGATCCCAATGATAAGGGTCGCGTTGTTGCCTCCGAAGTAGACGCTGCCCCTTCACCGTCCTTTCTTCTTGGAGGGATTATAGGATGCCTCTCCCCGGAGAAAGCTGCAATCATTAGGATTTCCCTAATCTTCCTTCCTGAAAGGAAGATTGGGTTTATTGGCACAGTTGGCGATATTATACTGGACTGGACATTGAGTTATTATGATACTGATTTCCATGTTGATAGGAGTTGGTTTTCTTGAATTTTTAATGATAATGTTGCATGGCATGCTTCACCTGGTCTGATGCTAGAATTTGTTTTTACCTCTTTTGACAAATATCAGAGTGTATTTTATGGGAGATCAACTGGTGAGCCTGTATATTTAATTTGATTGAATGCTGTAAAATTGCGAAGAATGTCATTGTTTGTTTTATTCTAGTTGAAGTGGTAATGTTGTATGATTTGGTCGAGTGCTATATGGAGAACAAATATAGTGGTAACGGTCCAGATGCTATAATGCTATACTTTTGTAGACGATGTCATTGTTGGTTTTTGTTGAAGTTTGAAGTGGACATTCATATTCTCGATTTGGTTATTATTTTTAGGCGAATAAAATTGACATTTCTGTTCTTGGTAATTTATGTGGATCAATAATGGTATGTAAGTTGGCAATTCATAGATCAGTCGAAGTCACGAAGTACTAAAAATTCTACATATGATCACTGGGGGTGTAATGTATAATAATTACATCACTTTTGGCACTTGTGCTTCTATGGATTCTGGTTTCTTCAAGGTCCTCAGATTTGTGGAAGATGTTGCCAAATGTTTTAATGAGATTGCTTTCTGTGTCATTATAATTAGCAGAAACATTGTGTATTTGCTCCTCATCAAGTTTTACTTGTATACCATAAGTACTGAATAAAGAAAGTGATATCCTAAGGTTGTATTCACTGCTTCCTTTTTTAACTTTGCCTGAAGATCTAGTTTTCATGTTGCAGGTGATGTGGGATGAACATGAAGTTCTGCAGAATGTGAAGACAGTAAGCCCCTGGCAAGTTGAATATGTTCTGCCCACACCACAGATTCATTCAGCATTTCCTCCTCTGAAAAAGTTCAAAGTCAGGCAAACTCCAGGGAAGCTACCTGATGGAGAGGGAGAGATCTTCATCCCTACTACGGAGTCAACCGACTTGATGATTGGACATTTGAACTCATCAATGTTCAGTTATAATTCATTTCCTGCTGGCATGCAGGGAGCCAGGCTAGATCAGTTTTGTGTTTCCACTTTATCCAACTCCCACAGTGATAATTCCCATCCAATATTCACTAATTTCATGAAGAATGGAACACAACCAGAGCTGAAAATCTCCACAGAACTAAATATTGGGAGTTCGCATGTGGACAATTTATCACCTGATAGTCAGAGCAGTGTGCACTTTTCTTGCACTGAGTTAGTTGGAAAACAGGGGTCTGTTTCTTCAATCCAGTTGTTTGGAAAGATCATTTGTATAGCAGAGCCTGTCGAAGCTTGTTCTGACAAAAATGTTAGTTTAGCAGAAGGTGAAAGAAATGCCTTGTACAGTGAGAGTGATGCTGTGATCGACATGCAAGATCCTTCTTCTACACGCGCTCGTGCTGAACTTTTCCTTCATTCTTAACGAGCCTCAGCTATTGCAGCATGTTCTATATGAATCAGTTGCTCTTTGCTGAAAATTCAATGGTGTACAGGTATTGAATGTTTCTCCTTAGATTTTGCTGTTGTTTCGTTAAGATGAAACGCGGATAGCTCCTTTTTCCTGGCCGTTTATGGTTGTACCAGGAGTATCAAAATTCCTTTTGTTTATAAAAAATTGGAATTGATTAATTTCTTCTTGTCACTATAGAGAGTGATGTGACCCGATCGATAATATGGGTTCCATCACTGAGGTTTCTTTGATCCCTTAAAGAACCATGTTGTTTCGCATTCAACTAAACGTTCATCTCTGCCTGAAAGAATACCACAGCAATTATCTCCTCTAATGGAGATCAATAAAACAATAAAGTGTAGATATGTTTTGCTCAATCAATAGCTTACTTTAATTAGTAAGGCATTAGCTCCTTAACTCCTTACCTCAAGAACCAGTAGCTTAAGGTAGTGCTATTTCTCCCAACCCCTCCGGGAGATTACTAGAGGAGAGGAAATGTACAAGTTTGAATTGAACACTGCATAAATGACAAGTCATCTAAGAATGAAAATGAACAAATCTACCTTTGTATTTCTGGCAGAGCTGGCATCCTTTAGTCTTTAGCATTGACTTCTGCTGTGCCGGGCTGAAGGTTGCTTGACCATTTTATAGGTAGGAGGAGATTTGGTTGGGTTTAAGCTTGTAATACGTGGTGCTTTGAAATATTTGATGGATAGAAACTTTAGCAAGACTATATATTTGTCAAGGAGTTTCGTACGAATTGCTAGTTCTTCTTACTGACCTCTAATATTTAATGAATTTTGACTAACATGGATGCATTATCATTTCTGTTATTATTTTGTGTAATTATACATTTTCTGCAGGTACTTGAAGGTTCAAGCTGGAGAAAGCTGACTCAGAATCTGACTTTTTAAAGTAGCAATTTTAGTTAAGCTTCTCTTTTCTAACTGAAACTTATGGTTACTTCTAGCTATTGTAGAATGTAGATTTGGTCATCAATGTTATGCCATTGATGAGACCTAATTGTGGCTTAGATTTTATGAGTTCTTCAGTTCATATTAGTCTCAAGTAAATTGACGATGGATGATTTCATTTGTTACATTTAATGACTTTTTTTAATTTGTAATAGGGAATTTTTGCTATTTGAAAGCTAATTTTCATGCTAGAATTTAACTTGCCAGAATGAATTTGCGGTGAAAATGAAAACTTGGAGACTAACATTATTTGTGATATTTTATTACAAGTAAAATTTTGCACCTCCTTCCGAACCGCGCACATCAAGTATTTTCCAGCGAATCCATGGATATCAAGTATTCAAGAAAAAGCAGAATATTTGACTGGAATTGGAAAATCCTTTCAAACGGGAAAGAGAACCAGACGTGCTGTCTAATATGAGTCGAGATCTGGTATCCATTTATGTTGTCCATCATATTATAAATTGACATATCATGAAAAATTAAAATTGATGTTAAGGTTGGAAAATTAAAATTGAGGACCACCTTAGTTTTTCACCTCAATTTGCAATTGGGTGGATAGAAAAAATCGATAGCAAATCTCAACTCAAGTTATAATTGTAGCATTTGGACAGTGAAGATGTCGTTACCAAACAAATATCCTTCAGCATCCTGAGGATGCTCGAACGGGAGTTTGAGGGAGAAACCAACCATCCCATAAGGCGTGCCGAGCTGCTGCCGGAAAATGGGGTCGACTGTAAACAGTTTTCTGCTGTCGTCTCCTGTGAAGTGAAGTACCTCTCCATCAGCAGGACCAGTGTCACTCACCACTAATTCCTTGCTGAAATTTGCCAATGTGCGCGCACCGACTCGTTAAGTTTACCGATCGAGAGATATCATGGAGTCCCCCTCGTGCTCGAAGGGAGAGTTTCCCCAAGTCCCGGAGCAACCTCAGCCTCGACCAAATTATTGTTCTTGTCCATAGGGCGCAGTGTGAAGCACAAAGGAAGGATCCAGCGAAAGCATTTCTTGCACCAGAACAGCCATCACAGCTGCCTCCTGAGGCACACCGGCAGCTCTGCGGCTTAAAACTGCTCTCCATGTGTATAGTGAAGTCCACACGTCCAACAGCCTGTCCAAACACTATTGGATTCGAAAGGCTGACATTCGGGATCGATTCATAAAACCCAGCAGCCGACCTTCCAGCCAAGTCCTCGAGTTTGCACTAGAACGGACTATTAAAGATTTCCTTCGGAGGTTGCAACGAATAAACCAGCTCCTGTGGGTCATTACAGGGTTTATCGAGTTCTACATCAATTTTAGCTATTTCAATATTGAAAGCACATGCGGTTAAAAGCATTTTAACCAGGAAAAGCTTTTATTATTTCAATGAATACAATACAACCTAATTACCTCCTTTAATAGTGAACAAAAGATATTAAAAAGGAAAAACAATACTCTAAATATGCTAATGAATCTCCTATAATCAATCCTAATTACAAGTTGCCTAAACATACAAAGTTACTTAAGGAAAGTAGAATATTCCCATATTCTCGTGATTTCAACAAATATGTCCAACCAAATACTTGTATGTTTCCATTGATCCTCCTTTTTTCCAAAGCCATTTCCATAGAGCCAAAAGGTATTACTGCTCCAGCCAGAACACTAAACGACGCTGGAACCCCCTGGTCATTGTAAACTGCCATTCGAGCAACAGACGACAAAGTTAGAAATGACACGCACAATGTTATATAAATGAGGAAGAGGAAGACAGGGAACGTGAAATATCAAGCTTTGTCTCGGCGGAATTACATGACAAGCTATGCAATTCAGAGTCGCGTATTTTTGTAGCAGCACAAGAAATTAACAATCTACATTATCTGAATGTCTTGGCACGTTTGTCTAAGCTTAAAATTTTTTACTTGTAAGTAAACTTACTTACAAAAAAGATGCGTCGATAACTTATTCATAGAGGTGATTGAGCTCTATAAATATCTTTTTTTATATCAGCAGATTTATCGTCTTCTTCACCGGTCACAAATACCACTTTCTCCTGTAGATCGTAAGTAAATCGCGGATTTCATCATTTGATAATCAACTGAATATGCAGTTTATAATTAGAAAAGGGAAATATATGACCTGCTTGACGAGCAGTAACGCCAAGATGCGATAAATGTGGCAACTCTTGCACATGTATCAATCCAGTTATGTTAGCCCCAGCAGCTGTTACCTGGCAGATGGCCAACAGAAGTTTAGGACATGTTCGTACATGAAATTTATTTTCTTTTTCTTTCTTAATAGTGTCCACGGTTAACCGGGTCCCATTTCCAAACATGTTAATGTATACTTTTCCTTGAAAATTTTGTGTCTAAGCATACAAAAATATTCGACTTACTACATTCTAATACTAGTAAAATGATGCACAAACTCTTCATCTCCATAGGCTTTATTCACTATGAGAATGATTAGTCCTGTTACAGACGAAGGCACTGATCCCAGGGCAATCTTTTCTACCTGAAATCCACGCGTGTAATCGGGACGACAATAAAATAGCCACAAACAAAGAATTAGTTAAGACAACAAAAGTTACAATGCCTTGGTCACGACTTGATGAATTGGTGATGAGATGACACATCCAAGACTAAGTGCATGTATGACTTAAAAAAAATTACGTATAAGTTTACTTATAAGTAAACAAGGGAATTCAACAATCATGCTTTTTTTTTTTTTAATCAACGTTTGAAAGTAACTACTGATTTTGAAAGTAATTCTTACCTTGAAAAGATATTTCAAGGTATGTTCAAATATGTTTGGAAACAAAATACTTAATCATGAATTTGACTTGGTTTGAGCTTAGCCAAATAAGCCCCTGTTTGGTCTCCATTTTCGAAAACTCATTTTTCCTCAAACTCAATTTCAACCACATATTCATGATACCCTCAATTTTTATCAACTTTTCAATCACACGTTTCATCAATCTTTATCAAATTCTACTAAAATATAATTTTAGCTAAATCAAACAGGAGCTAGATGATATTGATTTAAGACAGACAGCAGCTTTACGAATGTAAAATTATCCTGCAATTTTAGAGATCTGAATGGAAAACGTGACCTGTTTTGTGCAACAATATGGACTTCAAATCACGACAAACTGGAGCAATTAATGATCAAGAATTTGTGTATCCTTTTATTTGCAGTATACTTTGGCGAGTCCTGATAGGCAAAATAGAAAGTACCTGGATTAGGGTTCCAAAAGCATCTCGTGGACCAAGAACGTCTTAACCCTGAGCCTTAGGCTATCTCCAATGGCAACACTAAAACATCAAATTTTACCAAATTTTGGTGTAAAAGTACTTCAATATGGCATCAAATTTTGCAACGAAAAATGGTACAAAAGTGAATAGAGTTGCACCATAAAGTCCAATTTGCCCCCCTTTTTTCATTTACCAAAAGAATTGTTGAATTATTATTATTATTATTATTATTATTATTATTACAACCACATACCTACATAATATCATGACTGCATGTATAATTATGCACACCATGATTATCGAGGACGAACGTAATATTGATATACCAGTTCGAGCAAGGGCAGATGCAGAACTTTAAAATTAGGGGGGCAAAAAACTTGGGAGAAATTTTACAATAAAAAATTTACGTCCAAAAAAATCATACCCTATGTAATTTTGCATCCGAAAATTTATATAAGATATGACTTTTTCGAATGAAAAATTTTGAAAATTTTTTATGTCAAATTCCATATAAAATTTCCTAATAAAATGATGAAAATTACATTGAAAAATTTGTATCGCAAAAATGATAAATGTTAATGAAATAATTGAATTTAAAAAAAATACAAGTTAGACGTCTTTCTTTAAGACTTACGTTTAACGTATTTTTAACTATTTTCGATATTTGTTTGAATTATTCGATATGCCCATAATGTAGTTCTCGAAATAAGTTTTGAGATGACAAAAGCAATTTGTAAATCGATTAGCGTATGATCGTCGAAAAATTTTTAAAATTAGCATGTTATCGAAATTCAAATTTATTGTGATTTTGCTCCTGTTTGATAGAGATTAAAATCAAATTTTTAATAAATTTTGATAAAAGTTAAAACAATTATAGATTTCATGAAATATGTTATT